>CM076576.1:780878460-781093100 GCA_034641835.2 Pinus albicaulis | reverse complement strand
TGGGCTTTGTTATTGTTACAATATGATGCGAGTGTTGTCCTTGATGGCAACCTATGTTGAATGAAGATGATGACATGAGATTGTTAGCGGTGTTGTCCTTGATGTATACACACATTGAAGTTATTCTTGACTTGATGGACTTGGTAAATGATGTAAATCTGATGTGATATGATGTTTGTTGACAATATGATGTATGAAAGTTGTCCTTGAATGGCATCCCACTTGATGAAGATGATGAAAACTTACTTGATGAAGTTTGTGCTTGATAGAATATGTTCTTGATGAAGTAAATCTGATGTATCTACAGTGAGTACAGAAGGCAATGAAGAAAGGAATTCAGCATGTGCTAAATCTATGGTGAAAAGAGTATGTCTCAAGGCATACGCGGATATGTCTAGGAGAAGTCGCGTATGCACGCGGGAAACAACGTGCCAAGTCGCGTATAGGCAAAAGCGCTCATAAAGTGCAAAACCAGGGGTAACCACCATGGTATTGACCCATTGTATTGGGTAATGATTCGTCTAAATGACCCCGTCCAGGAATACCATCGGAAGTAATGTAGTTTTGAGCTCATGGTATTGTTTTGGCTCATGGTATTGAAAAAGGGGCTCATGGTATTGAAAAAGGGTAAACCTATATAAAGAGAAGAAATTCATTGTGCAAATCATGAGAGTGGGAGCAAGATGTCTGAGCTTGAATGAATACTTCTCTGTGAAGTATATCTGTATGGAAAGGGTAAAGGTTTGATGATAGATCTGAATCTATGATGCACCTGTGAAGAAATGATGAAGCGGGATATCTAGATCTGAAATGTATCTGTATTTGCTAGATCTGTTTGTGGATTGATTAGATGCGAGATAAGGCGAACATACGTACGAGTAAAGGTTAAATACGTGGCAGTGTGTACGTACAGAAAGTACAATGACCTAAATGTACACGAAGAACCATACGCTGGTTCGTCGGGAGGGAATCGCGTATATACATGTGGCTTCCTTTCGAAGAAAGCGCGTATGCGTATTAAAATATAACGTAATATAATAACGAGTATCTGTTGGGTTTATGTGAACGTTAGCGCGTATATACGCGGTATCAGTGAAAGGAAAGCGCTTATGCAAACTAGGGTTTGCTGAAGCAAGGGGTATGAAATGTCTGATCTATTCTGCTGTGTTACTACTATCTGTGAATGATGTATTCTACAGTTCTGGGATGTATGAATTGATAAGTTTCAGTTTGATGTATGATTGAGCTTGAATGGATGGAGTGGGTCCGGTCTGAAAATATAATGAAACGTGGTCTGCAAGTGGTGTCCTAAAGGAAGCTTTGGATCCAGTGTGAAAATTGATGAAACATGGTCCACGGAAGTGTTGATCTTTTGAGGGTTGTAGCCTTCGGTCGAGGTGTGGTAGCTCCCTTCCGGTGAGGCTGGTAAGGGTGGTAAAAGAGATCAGGGGGTTGGAGCTCCCTTCCAGGTGAGGCTGGTAAACGAGTTAGGGGGTTGTATCTCCCTTCCAGGAGAGGCTGGTAAACGAGCACAGGTGGGTGCCTACGTGCTGGTGGGAGGCTGCGCCAGCACATATGTTGTAAGATGTTTTTCTTTATAATAAAATATTGAAGGCTGAGCAACTGCAGCGGTGGTTTTCTCCCGACTTGGGTTTCCACCTAAAAATCCTGGTGTTCATGTGTGATGCTTATGTGTGATGGTTTATTAAATTACTACACCGCCATTTCTTATTAACATAACATCAGATGAATGAATAGTGCAAAGAACTAAGTTAATAAATATCTGCATATTTAGATCTCTGCTAATACGCGAGTTGTATGAAGGATATCCACGTGTATACGCGAGTTTACTAAAGGAAAGTAGCATATGGGTTTTAGAGAGTGAAAAAGTAAAAAGTTTTGAATATGCAGTAAATACTGATTCACCCCCCCCTCTCAGTATTTTTCCCAACAATTGGTATCAGAGCAGGTCCTTCTGCAGAAGCTTGATTGCTTGAAGGAGATCTGTCACAATGGGAAAGAAGCAAAAGAAGAAGGCTACTCAAAGCAAGAAGATGTCTCAGAAAACATGTATCGCTGAAATTGAAGAAGATGAATCAGATAGTGATTGGGGTCCTGATATTCTTATTTGTACAAAGAATGGTGAAGATAGTGAAAATTATGCTATCGACCTAGAAGAAGTTATCAAAGATCAACAAAGAATATTTAATGAGAAGGAATCTGCCTCCAAAGCTTTAATATTTAGACTGAAAAGGATGTTCGATGATGTATACAATCGAAGTAAAGGTCTTGAAGCTAGAATCATCTCTCTACAAGCAGATCTTGAAGAATCAAATAAGAAGAATGAAGAACTTGAACCAGAAATCATTTCCCTCAAAGCAGATCTTGAAAAATCAAACAAGAAGAATGCAAGACTTGAAGCAGAAATCGTCTCCCTCAAAGAAGATCTGGAAGATTCAAACAAGAAGAATGAAAGACTTGAAGCTAAAGTCATCTCTCTCAAAGAAGACCCGGAAATATCCAACAACAAGAATGAAGAACTTGAAGCAGAAGTCATCTCTCTGAAAGTAGATCTCGAAGCATCAAACAAGAAGAATGAAGAACTCTTACAAACTTTTGAAGAACAAGAAAAAGGGTTGAAAGAAGAGATTCTAAATCTGAAGGATCAAGTAGAAGATGGAAGAAGGAAAGAAGAAAGCATGACAAAGCAATGTCAAGCCTTGGAGGTTGATGTAAACATTCTCAAAGGTAAATTAGAAGAAAAGGTTAAAATTTTGAGGTTTCAAGATAGTACAAATATTTTGGACAATATTCTGAGTAATCAAAGGTCTCCTGCTATCAAACTTGGTCTTGGTTTCCATGAAACTGTTAAAGGAGAATCTAGCTCACAAGGAAGTGCTAAAAATTCAGAGGATGTCAATGCAAAACCTGAAGTGTTGAAAGAAATAAAAGATCAACCAACAATCATGAATTCTCAAAAGAATTCATTCAAGAACGTTGAATGTTTTAAATGTCATAATTATGGGCATGTTGCAGCAAATTGCAGGAGCAGATCATTTCAGCCTCAAACAAACAGTTCCTACATAGAAAGGTACTTTGGTTTCTTCAAGGGATATTGTTTTTCATGTAACAAGTATGGACATAAAGCAGCTGATTGTAAAAGGAGGAAGATTAGAAATACTCATTATGATTCTTATGCTTATTTCTTTGGACACATGAGATGTTATTCTTGTAACAAGTATGGACATGTAGAAAAGGAATGTAGGTTGAACAGATCTGAGAAAGTGGACAATTTTCAGCACACAGTTAGGAAGTTCAAGAAAATTTGGAAAAAGAAGGAGGACCAATCAGAAACGTAGGGAATATTGACCCTACTGCAGTCATCCGCTTCTGAAGCTTACTTCTCTGATTGACTGCAGGAATGATGTGGGATACATTATGAGATTTAGTAATGTATCGTCACAGGGGGAGCAATGTATGATGTCTCTCATGATTGATTTGATTATTCTGGTTATATGTGTTTCTGACAGAGCATCTGATATGAAGAAGACAGGTACAGGAAGTACATGTTCAGGGGGAGATGAAGGAATGTGAAAAATTTCTATGCTTCACTTTCCATACGCGGGTTCGATGAACACAAGTCACGTATACACGCGAGTTCCAGCAGACACAATCGCGTATGCATTAATGATAAGAGAATTTATATGATAGCTGAAGATCTGGAGCAGAGGTTCAGGGGGAGCATCAGTCTGATTGTTAATAACTGTATTATTAACTCAGTATCAGCTTAGTTGCTCAGTTCTAAATTATGATGATATGATACTTGGTTTCTGATGTTGAAAATTATGGATGAGTCATGTTTTCTTTTTGATGAAGAGTATTCGTTGCTGAGATGAAAGTCTTATAATTCGAAGATAAGGACAGTTCATGCAGAGATTGTTGTTGGTGACTTGCTGATGAATGTATTCAGGTTGCACAAGTTAAGGAGGAGCACTGGTTCAGGGGGAGCAGCAGGTTGAATACTAATAATTGCATTGTTGGCACTATGAGTGCCTATTCTGTGATACTCATGCTTAAATGATGATGACTTGGTACATGGTTTATTATGATGAGATTTTGAGCCTTGTTTGCTGAAAAGTATCTTTTGTGCTCACACATGGATGAATTGGAAGTCTTATGATTCAGAGATAAGAATAGATCATGCAGAATTTGTTACTATGGTTGAGATCTTTTCCCTACATATGTTACTTCATGTTAAATCTTAAAGATCATGGTGATATTGGACCACATGGATGATTGACACATATTTGAAGATGTTGTGTTGGTATGATAATCTCTCTTGGAAAGATTGTATTGATGCTGCAAAGAATCTGAAGGCTTGGTTACTAATGTGCTTATGCTACAACCGTTGGATGACGCTTGAAGACACAACTACATTGTTCTATCTATCTGTAGTCCAGGGAAGCATTCAAATATCCCAGAAAGAAGCTGAACACTGTCTTTTTCTCACAAGAGGATCAGATCTGGTTAAAATATAGAAGATGGGATTGGATACGTGGGTTTCCTGAAACACAGTCGTGTATATATGTGAGTTCATGCACAGAAAACCGCGTATGTTTGATTGCTGACAATTTTCTGTTTGGAGTCAGCTCTCTTCAGCACAGTTGCAGTGCTGTTTGGTATCTCTGATACTGTTTGGTATCTTTGGTGGTGTTCCAGTTCTCATAATTCTATTTCTAATGTTTTGATAAAGATGCCTTGATGATTTGTTGGTGAAAGTGTTTAGGATGCACAAACTAAGGGGGAGCCTTAGTCATATGGAAAGGATGCTTGGATGCACAGATTCAGGGGGAGCATTAGCTTTGCTGAGTATAATGCATTGTTGGCATTATGATGATTCTGAAATATGTTCTTTGAAGTCTTTCTGGTATTGGTCATAAATGGTCATATTTGTAATTTGATGAAAAGGTCTTGTTGAGACCCATGATGTAAAATTGTAATATTCAGTCATGTAAGGACTTGTCAAATTTTGTAAACCCACTTGGTTGGGTAGCTGAGTCAAATTTTGTAAACCCACTTGGTTGGGTAGCTGAGTCAAAATTGTAAACCCACTTGGTTGGGTAGCTGAGTCAAATTTTGTAAACCCACTTGGTTGGGTAGCTGAGTCAAAATTGTAAACCCACTTGGTTGGGTAGTTGAGTTGAGATATGTAAACCCACTTGGTTGGGCATTTGAGTCTCATATGTAAATCCACTTGGTTGGATCTTTGATGTAAGTATGAGTCTTTGGTGATAGGAAGTTTATAGAGTCATGTACTTCATTGAAAAATATGTTTGAAGATTCAGCATGAACTCAGGGGGAGCTTGGTCACTTCAGTATACATCAGATCTGCAGAATGCTTCTTCTACATGAGGAGAAAAGAGGGAGAGTGTGTTGGTTTTGATCCGCCCTTTGCCCTTGATGTCAAAGGGGGAGAGTGACATGGTGTTTGAATGAAGAGAAAGAATGGTGTCAAAAATGGAGAGAGTGACATGGTGTCATTGTATTCTTAATGTACCTATCTGTTGTGGTAACCAAACGCCATCGTGGTTGCCATCAAGTCCAAAGGGGGAGATTGTTGGCAATATGATGCAGAGTGTTGTCCTTGATGGCAACCCACTGAATGAAGATGAAGACATGAGAATGTTGGCAGGTGTTGTCCTTGATGGCAATCCACCTGATGAAGTTATTCTTGACTTGATGGACTTGGTAAATGATGTAAATCTAATATGAAATGATGTTTGTTAGCAATATGATGCTGAGTGTTGTCCTCGAATGGCAACCCACTTGATGAAGATGATGGCAAATTACTTGATGAAGTTGTGCTTGATAGAATATGTCTTGATGAACTAAATCTGATGTATCTACAGTGAGTACAGAAGGCAATGAAGAAAGGAATTTAGCATGTGCTAAATCTATGGTGAAAAGAGTATGTCTCAAGGCATACACGGATATGTCTAGGAGAAGTCGCGTATGCACGCGGGAAACAACGTGCCAAGTCGCGTATGGGCAAAAGCGCTCATAAAGTGCAAAACCAGGGGTAACCACCATGGTATTGACCCATTGTATTGGGTAATGATTCGTCTAAATGACCCCGTCCAGGAATACCATCGGAAGTAATGTAGTTTTGGGCTCATGGTATTGTTTTGGCTCATGGTATTGAAAAAAGGGCTCATGGTATTGAAAAAGGGTAAACCTATATAAGGAGAAGAAATTCATTGTGCAAATCATGAGTGTGGGAGCAAGATGTCTGAGCTTGAATGAATACTTCTCTATGAAGTATATCTGTATGGAAAGGGTAAAGGTTTGATAATAGATCTGAATCTATGATGCACCTATGAAGAAATGATGAAGCGAAATATCTAGATCTGGAATGTATTTGTATCTGCTAGATCTGTTTATGGAAGGTTTAGATCTGAGATGAGGCGAACATCTGTCTGAAGTAAAAGGGTAAATCTGAACTGAATATCTGATCTGAAGAAGTATGCTGCTCTATAATGGTTGAAGAACTATACGCTAGTTCACCGCAGAGGAAGCGCGTATATATGCGGCTTCGCTGAAGAGAAAGCGTGTATGCGCAATGAAATTAAATCTATAAAATGTACAGAAGTATACGCTGGTTTATGTGAACGGAAGCGTGTATATACGCGACATCAGTGAAAGGAAAGCGCGTATGCAAACTAGGGTTTGCTGAAGTCTGTGGTAAGAAATGTCTGATCTGTTCTGCTGGTTTAATGATATCTGTCAGTGAGTGATATGTATTTGTTTCATGGTTGACTGTGCTTAAAAGTATGGAAAGGGTCCAGTCTGAAAATATGATGAAACGTGGCCTGCAAGTTGTGTCCTAGAGGAAGCTTTGGATCCAGTGTGAAAATTGATGAAACGTGGTCCATAGAGGTGCTGAGGGTTGTAGCCTTCAGTCAGGGGGTCGTAGCTCCCTTCCAGGTGAGGCTGGTAAACGCGATCGGGGGGTCGTAGCTCCCTTCCAGGAGAGGCTGGTAAACGAGTCAGGGGGTTGGAGCTCCCTTCCGGGAGAGGCTGGTAAACGAGCGCAGGTGGGTGCCTGCGTGCTGGTCAAGTCTGCGCCAGCACATATGTTGTAAGATGTTTTCTCTATAATAAAATATTGAAGGCTGAGCAACTGCAGCGGTGGTTTTCTCCGACTTGGGTTTCCACCTAAAAATCCTGGTGTTCATGTGTGATGCTTTGTGTGATGGTTTATTCTGTTGTTACTGCACATGTTTACTGATAACCTAACATCAGATGAATGAATATTGCAAAGAAATAAGTTAATAAATATCTGCATATTTAGATCTCTGCTAATACGCGAGTTGTATGAAGGATATCCGCGTGTATACGAGTTACTAAAGAGAAAAGTAAGTATGGGTTTTAGAAAAGTGAAAAAAGTAAAAGTTTTGAATATACGATGAATGCGATTCACCCCCCTCTCGGTATTTTTCCCCAACATATGAACCTCTTCCAACTTTGCTGATCTATAAGCCTTACAAGTACATCATCCTTTTGAGAAGAGGAAGAGTTCCACCATCACCTTCTTGACCATGCGCTGCTGAGATCTGCATGACAACTTGTTTGGAATAGGACCGTTCGAGAGTTAGATCTATCTCGTCTTGAGATAGAGGAGATAATACCCTTTGTTTTTCTTTGCCTTATGCGATGATTGTCTTCATTGATTTCAAGTGAAGAGGTATCTGATTTTCTTCATCTTGCTAATCCATTTCATGTAATTCTGGTGTTGTCAACATGCAAAATGACTTCATTTTCCACACTTAAAATCTTGATCCTGTGCAAATTTTCATGTGATCGTCTTTATCTTTGCTTGAAATGGATTTTCATATAGGGCTTCCATGATCTCATCATCCATGAAATTATCATCTTCATAATATTTCTCTGAGCTTTCAATAAAAGTAGAAGCGTGTTTTTACCTTGATCCTTAATTCATTTAATGATGGATAAGATGCTTGATATTTTTTCAATGAATAGGCATGAAATCCAACCACCCAAAGCGATAAATACAAGCGGGCGGAAAATTTTCATACCAAGATTGGGCTTCACCTTCGAGTGGCAGGGAATATCTTCATCAAGCAATCTTCGGGAAAATCCACCTTCAACTTGCGAATATCGTAGTCTAACCGGATGTGACATCCTTCTTACATCATCGTTAACGTGGCGATTCCTTGACCAATCTACCTTCGACATCTTATTGGAAAACACGGGATGTGATCTCGGCTCGCCAGAGCACCTCTTCTCGTGATTAGAGTCCATCCCGAAAATCTCCTGACTAAAGTCTCTCGGTGAAGTCACCATGAAGTATTGATTGTCTGGATCTTTCGGTGAATGAAGGCATGGGTGAATGATTTGACCAACACGGTGTACGTTGTTCACCATCGGCATCAGATCTGCAACTTGATTTCCATGTCTTGAGAGTGAGACAATCCACAAATTTGAGATGTCCATCAGCGGCAAACCATCTTACGAAATTATAATTTCTTCTATATATTTAGCAACTCAAATCTCTGTAAATTTAGGCAAGAGTAAAACTCAAGGCTACATCATCGCTCGGCCATAAGTAGCTAGCCCTACGGGGACGGGGAAGGGCTCTCTCCATTCAATCTCGATAAAATGAGAAACGATAAGGTGTGAGATGACAAATGTGAGCGATTTAGGCTGATAAATGAAGCATGAAGGAAATTATTTGATCATGGATGAATTCACAGGCGGCGTGGGATCGAGAACATCATGAAGCAGAGATTTAATCAAAGGCAGGGTATTTCATAGGCGAGATAGGAATGAAGTTTAACATTCAAATTTGGAATTAATATGGGGTGAAAGAGCTGTTTGAAAGAAAATCTAAAAGGGCATTAATCAATGAGTCCTTTACGAATAGGAAGAAAACATAGAACATACGAACACCTCAAGGCGAAGACAATATTGAATTCTACCTTTCTTCTTGTAAAGTATTCGGTTGGAAACGATTATGAATGAGCTATGAAACACAAAGACAAATGAAACGGAGAAAAACATACGTTAAACTTCACACCACAAGAATCTTATAACTCGGAGAGTGTACCATTTAATTATTTCCTCTAGTCAAGCGTACGGTGAGAGCATTGGGTTTTCCTCACCTGACTTTGAACTTTTTCAACCATACTTCTGAAATGATTTTTCAATACAATAAATAGACTCCCACGCTGAGGACAACAAATCGACAGAGGGATTTGTTTTATCATCGTGTAATAAAGTCAACCATCTGATGCGAGTAGTGTTCCCTTAAGTTACGTGATTGGCTATTTAAAAGACAAAAGCGGAAGGCAACGAGATCCCATAAAATTATGATTGAGGAAAAATAAGCATTGTTTTATCTTTACGCATCTTCTCATGGCATTCTCTGTATCTCAAATAACTATGAAAGTGTCGAAGTGTATGTGGGCCCTTCTCCTTTGATACCGAGTGTATCATTTAAAATGCTTTTAACAAATTCATTACTCTCTTTAGTAGGATTCATGCCATCCAAAACGTATGATTTGGCGCCTTTACACCTTTGAGCAAAGTGTTGGTTTTAAAGAGCGACCTTAGCGTGCCCAATATGGAAATAACCACGTGGGTGAGAAGGGAAACGTGTACACACGTTTCCATTTTCTCAAATCTTTGGCTATGTTTAAGATTTTCCATATTGCTAGGAGCTACATAGAGGGTGTAGTACGGCCCGAATATTCAATCTTCTTTTACGAGGTCGGGCTTTCTCTTCTTATTTCTTTCTGTTTCATGGAACACTTTCCAGGCCTTAAGCAGGAGATTTCCTTTATACCTTCTTACGTTTGGGGTCTCTGTTTTCTTTCTGTTGTATCCATATCCACGATTCTTTTTCCTTAGTAAATGATACCATTTCCACCTCATAGATGAGAGTTGAATTTGGTGGAATTCTGAGCTGATTCTCACGGGTTTCAATATTTCCAAAACCATATTCGGGTTCTATTGTAATCGGGAGCAATCTCCACAATATTCATGGTTTCCTGACTTTGCCTTATCAATACAGCAATGACTTGTTCTTCTTCTTCAACTACAGAATTGGAAAGGCTCTAAGCACTTCATATCCCTCCTTCTCAAGGTTGTGCCATCTGTGACTTAGCGATGTGCACGATCTGCCTACGACCCGTCATGGTTTTATCATACCCTTGACTTTCTTGATTTCTTAATAACTTTCTTATCTTCCGCTACTTTTAAACGACTTTAAATGAAACTAATTCCAAACTCGCAGTGATAGTAGCATTTGGAGGAATCGCAGCAAACCTCTCTTGACATCCTTACCCGCTCACCAAAGGCATACGTAGGTTTGATGGTGAAATCACACTTCTCCTCTTTTCATTGTTTGGCCTTGTCGCAATAGCGGGACAAATGTAATACATCATTGACATAAACTCCACGCCTTCTTCGAGTGATTTTTTCCACGGCGTTCCATCCTCCAAGCTTCGCTTCATATTTCACGGTCACCTCGTGTGCAGGTCTTTGGGTCTTTCATATTTTTTCTCCTTGAGATATGATTAGCTTAGAATACCTCCATCATTACATACATCAACAATATTAGTCCCGAAAAATTCAGGAACCCCAGCTGACCCATGAGGCAATCTGTTGGGTTTAACACCTACGAAACATCGGTCTCATAGTACCGAGCGACGAGCCACATTGCGGATAATGTAACCATCACCAACAGCATATGGTACATTAAACCAATGAGCAAACAAACACATCATCTGATGACAAATTGAAACGCACCCTAACACAATCCACGAGTTAATCTACTCCACGACAGCAGAACAACTACTTTACGGCCGATAGATTTCCATTTGAGAATCTTGTCTCTTATAACTATCAGCCAACGACCTTCAAAATTCGACCCAATTTGCACAGGAATGGCGCTGTCTAGCACGAAATTAGATGGAAACATTGTCTCTGAAAAGTATATGTCTTCATCAATTAAACAATCTGCTCCTACAGTCCAAACAGCTTTGACCATCTGATCCATTTTCTATAAATGAATCTGTAGGACGTGAGCCTTTATTTAGTTCAATAACTTGAGGTTTATTTTTGCGTTTTAGTGAGAAGCTCGCAGACATTCCTTTAGGTGTTCTTTTGTTAGTTTCCTGCTCGCCAAATGGAAGATGTTGTTGAGCCAAATGCCGTGATAGCCGATTCATCAATAAACACAACACAATTCAGAACACTCTCCATCGACTTTGACCACAAAACAACTGGTATCTGCAGTGACAAACGCATTCACACATTCACTTGGGGCGAAAAAGTTGAAAATTTGAGAAGCAGTGATAAAATTTTGGGCTGGGGTTTTTGTGCGCCGCGCGCAGTGGATGCGCCGCGCACGACCAAAATTACACTGTACAAATCTGCCATATGCGGCGCGTCGCTCCTATGCGCCGCACCTGCCTCCAATGCGCCGCTCTCAACATTTCTCAACTCAATTTAAACTCAATTTTGCTGCTCCACGTTTCACTTTGGCTTCTTTGATGACTTATTTGCAAATGAACTATTTAAACATAAAAAATATTTCATATACAAAAAGAATCTTGATTTCATTTGGAAAAATTTTCTTCCAATGATGTAGAGCTTTTGCACTTTCACCTTTTAAAATAAACGCTGCTTTTTAAGTTCCTCTTTGATTTCTGAGCTTGAAACCCACTTTTCGATGCTTGCAACTTTGACATAACTCTTGATTTTGCTTTGACTCTTTGTGCTGATGACTGTTTGTTCTTTTGCAGGGATAGGAGCTGCTAAAGCCGAAACAGGGCTGCCATTGAAGAGCTATAGAACATATTTATTACAAAAACACATTTGATGATTTCTTCTTCAAAACAGGGTTTTGAAGAAGAAACACTCTCGCATTATTGACGATGACATTCCTAAAATAAAAACTTACTGAACCTTCCTCTGGCCTGCACATGTTATCGAAGCACTTCTGAAGACAAAATCCTGGACTCAAGAATTAAAATGACTCTTTTTCCCCAAAATGACATTTAATAACTGCAAATGACGAGAAATGACAGAGGACTGACAAGACTGAGTCTAACATTGGCTCCAATGGGGATGGCAGCTGCCGCTTCTTGGAGGTGCCAAGAACTGCAGATCTTTGGGAGAGCAGACAGTGCCTCCATCCATTGGGCGATGGAATCATTATTTTGACAAACCACACAAGATTTGACTCATTTATTGAAACTGACTGAAAAGACTGAAAACTGACTAGACAAATGACTCAACATGACTAAGACCTGAACTTACAACTTAAAACTTGATGGCAGTATATAATCGCCTGTGTTTCTTACAAGAAAATATGCCATCAAACTATATCATAATGCCAATGTAACCAATCAAGCAGATGCCTTCTTGATTGATTTCCCTGATCAAATCTCATGGTCAACAATACAAACTGATAACTGGGCATCCAAAAACATAGCTGACCATGATCTCCTTCATCACTGAATGCAACAATAATCACCTTCACTGCTGACTACAACAAATCTGCCATTGGATCCTGAAAAACACGAAGATTTACCTCCTGCTGAAGAAACAAGGTGTCTTTTTCTCCTGTTTCTGATCTTCCTTCATCATGTACTTCAGTAAAAGTATGCTCCTGGGCTTCAAAAAACTCTGAACAGGTAGATGAGCAGATCTCCTCTTGTAAAAAAATTTCAACACATGAAACATATGAAGAAGAATCTGAAAGGCAATCTTGAATGTTCTGTTTTTCTGTAGCCTGAATATAATGTAGGTCATCTTCATATGATATCACAACCAGATTATCATGTTCCTTATTACGTTCATCAATCATAAGAAAAGAAACTTCAGCTGATTCCTGATGCTCAAACATGATATCTCTATCATCTACCAATGATTCATCCAAAGGAACTTCTTTACTTACTTGAACGAAGATGTCATCTTGTTTTGCATCAATTGACTGGATTACCTCTTTATGCAGGCTGTGTTCTAATGAACTGAAAACATTTGAGTCCATACCTCTGTCTATGATCTCAACAGCAAAACTCTCCTTTTCAGGATTCAGCACAAGGTATGCTTGGTCATTACAATCTGAATCTGAATCTGATATGGCTGACTGGACAGTATCACAATCTGCATTTGAAACTTGACTTTCCTGCATGCTGTCTTCTTCCATGGACAGATCTGAAATGAGACTTTATCTTTCACCATCTTCAACCATATAGCAAACTTCAACTTCAACGTGCTGATCTATAAAGCTGCTTACAGGACTATCATCCTTTTCAGAAAAGGAAGAAGTTCCACCATCACCTTCTTGACCATGTGCACACTGCAGATCTGCATTAACTTGAGCTAGAACATGACCTTTCAATAGCTGATCTATCTCATCTTCAGATAGAGGAGATAATGCCCTTTGTTTTCTTCGGCTCAAATAGTGATTGTCTTCATTGATTTCAAGTGAAGGAGTATACAGATTCTCCTCATATCATTGATCCATTTCATGTAACGCGTTAATCGGCCAACATGCAAAATGACTTACTTTCCACCGCATCTGCACCATCCCGATGCAAATTTTCACACGCTTTATGTCAAATGGATTTTTCATATAGGCTTTTCCATGATCTCATCATCCATGAAATTATCATCTTTCATAATTTCTCAAGGCTTTCAATTAAAGTAATGTTGTTTGCAACAACAAGAACTAAATTTAACGATGGATAAGATGTGCTTGACATTTTCTTTCAATGAACAGGGCATGAAAATATTTTAAACAGTAAATACAGGCCAGCGGAAAATTTTCATACCAAGATTGGGCTTCACCTTCCAGAGTGGCCAGGAATATCTTCATCAAGCAATCTTAAGGAAAATCCACTTTTAACTTGCGAATATGCATGTGAAATCTGAATAAATGTAAAGCAGCATCCTTCTTACCATCATCGTTAAACGTAGGCAGACTCCTGGACCAATCTACCTTGGGCATCTTATTCGGAAAACCTGGGATGTGATCTCGGCTCATAGGAGCATATCTTCTTGCAATCCGGTCCATCTTGAAAATCTCACAGCTAGTGATCTCCCTGCAGTGAAGTCACCATGAAGGATTGATTGTCTGGATCTTTCAGTGAATGATGTTGCCAGGTGAATGATTTACCATAAACCACCTGCTGTTTTACCATCGCATTAGATCTACAACTTACTACAATGCGCATAACGGCAAGTTCATCGTCACCAACAAGAAACCATCTTCCGCAAGATGGTCGCCACCATGTTAGCGCTAATTCCACTTAGGTTGAAATAAACCTACAATACATCAACACGCCACCGATAGTTCCTACTATAGGACAAAGAGGGTTTTCCACCAATCGCGATAAAATGAGCAATAAGGTGCGAGATGACTTAAAATGTGAACTGATTTTAGGCTAGTAAATAGATATGAAGGGGTATTTTGATAAATGGATGAATTTTCTGGGCAGCGTGGGATCAAGAACAGCATGAAACAGAGATTTAATCAAAGGCATAGGGTATTTCATAAGGCGAGATAGGAATGAAGTTTAACAATCAAATTTGGAATAATATGGGGTGAAAGACTGTTTAAGAAGCTGAAAAGGGCATTAATCAATGAGTCCTTTACAGACAGAAGAAAACATAGAACATCTGAACACCTCAAGGCAGAGCAATGACTGAATTATACCTTTCTTACTGTAAAGTATTCAGTTGGAAACAATTATGAATGAGCTATGAAACATTACAAAAGACATATGAAACAGAAGAAAAACATATGTTAAACTTCACACCACAAGAATCTTATAACTCAGAGCTGTACCATTTAATTATTCCTCCGTCAAACTGTACAGTGAGAGCACTGGGTTTTTCCTCCCACAGCTTTTCAGAACTTTTTCAACCCTTTACAAATGATTTTTCATACAAGAAATAGACTCCTCTAGGAGACAACAAATCGACCAGAAATAAGGGATTTGTTTTATCATCATTAACCAATAAGAGTCAACCATCTATTCTGAAGCAGCGTTCCCCTTAAATTTCTGTGATTGGCTATTTAAAAGACAAAAACTGGAGCGCAGATCCCATAAAATTATGATTGAGGAAAAATAAGCATTCTGTTTCCTATCTTTCTGCATCTGCTCTCGGCTTTCTCAACCATCTCCATTAACTATGAAAAATAATCTGAAGTGTATGTGGGCCCTTCTCCTTTGATACCGAGTGTATCATTTAAAATACTTTTAACAAATTCATTACTCTCTTTAGTAGGATTCGTGCCATCAAAACGTATGATTTGAGCGCCTTTACACCTTTGAGAAAAGTGTTGGTTTTAAAAGAGCAGCCTTAGCGTGCCCAATATGGAAATAACCACGTGGCTAAGAAGGGAAACGTGTACACATGTTTTCCATTTTCTCCAAATCTTTGGCTGTGTTTAAGATTTTCCATATTGCTAGGAGCTACATAGAGGGTGTAGTCTGGCCCAGAATATATTCAATCTTCTTTCTGAGGTCAGGCTTTCTCTTCTTATTTCTTTGTGACTATTTGGTACTCAACCTTAAACGGAGAATTCTTATCATTGTACGTTTTGAGGCCTCATTTTCTCGTTGTATCCATATCCCACGATTCTTTTCCTTAGTAATGATATGTTTACCTCATAGATGAGAGTTGAATTTGGTGGAATTCTGACCAGAGATCTCACGGGTTTCAATATTTCAAAACCATATTTAGGTTCTATTGTAATCAGGGCAATCTCCCACTTCTTTCATGGTTTCCCCTTTGCCCTTATCAAGACCGACAGCGACTTGTTCTTCATCAGCTACAAATTGGAAAGGCTCCTCGCCTTCATATCCATCCTTCTCAAAGATTGCCATCTTACGACTTGTTATATACCTTATCTGCACTACCGGCCCGTCACATGGTTTATCATACCCATCAGCTTTCTTCAGGATTTTCTTAATAACTTTCTTATCTTCCGCTACTTTTTAAACAACTTTAAATGAAACTAATTCCAAACTCGCAGTGATAGTAGCATTTGGAGGAATCGCAGCAAACCTCTCTTCAGCATCCATACCCCGCTCACCAAAGGCATACGTAGGTTTGATGGTGAGAATCACACTTTCTCCTCTTTTCATTGTTTTGACTGCCTTCGCAATAGTAGGACAAATGTGTCTATCATTGACATAAAACTCCACGCCTTCGTCTGGTGATTTTGCCACGAGCGTTCCATCCTCAAGCTTCGCTTCATATTTCACAGTCACCTCGTCTGGGTCTTTGGGTCTTTCATATTTTTATCCTTGAGATATGATTCGCTTGAGAATGCCTCCATCATTACATACATCAACAATATTAGTCCACGAAAAATTCCCGAACCCAACTGCTATTATAAGGCAATCTATTTGGGGTTCAACACCTACAGCAACAGCAGTCTCATAGTACCAGCAGCGAGCCACATTGTGGATAATGTAACCATCACCAACCAGCATATGTGGTACATTAAACGACCGAACAAAACGAACACAATCCGCATCCTTGACTGACAAATTGAAGCACCCTAACCTGTCCCCTGACAGTTAATCTGCTCCACATTGTAGAACAACTGCTTTCTGGCTGATAGATTTCCATTTGAGAATACTGTCTCTTATAACTATCCGCCAACAGCCTCAAAATTCGACCCAATTTGCACAGTGTAATGAATAAATAATGTTGATAAATGATAATTAGTTAATTAGTAATTAGGCTGAAAGGTCACGTCTGATAAGACATGACCTTTCGTGAAGAGGCACCTGCGTAGGTATATAAGCAGGCCTCATTTGTATCATTCAATCAATTCATATTCATCATCTTTCTAATATAATATTTGTATCCTCATGGATATTTGGATATTTCAAGTCTTCTGGAATATTTAGTTTGAGAAGGAACTTTGTTCGCTTCATTTGGTATCAGAGCTGTTCGATTGTCTGGCTACTCACTGCTGCACAGGGCCACACTCTCTGATCCACAGCCTAAAAATTCGACCCAATTTGCACAGGAATGGCGTTGTCTAGCACGCAATTAGATGGAAACATTGTCTCTGAAAAGTATATGTCTTCATCAATTAAACAATCCGCTCCTGCAGTCCAAACAGCTTTGACCATCTGATCCATTTTCTATAAATGAATCTGTAGGACGTGAGCCTTTATTTAGTTCAATAACTTGAGGTTTATTTTTGCGTTTTAGTGAGAAGCTCGCAGACATTCCTTCAGGTGTTCTTTTGTAAGTTTCCTGCTTTCCAAATGGAAGATGTTGTTGATCCAAACGCCGTGATAGACGATTCATCAATAAACACAACACAATTCAGAACACTCTCCATCGACTTTGACCACAAAACAACTGGTATCTGCAGTGACAAACGCATTCACACATTCACTTGGGGCGAAAAAGTTAAAAAATTGAGAAGCAGTGATAAAATTTTGGGCTGGGGTTTCTGTGCGCCGCGCGAGGTGGATGCACCGCGCATGACCAAAATTACACTGTACAAATCTGCCATATGCGGCGCGTCGCTCCTATGCACCTCATCTGCCTCCAATGCGCCGCGCTCAACATTTCTCAACTCAATTTAAACTCAATTTTGCTGCTCCACGTTTCACTTTGGCTTCTTTGATGACTTATTTGCAAATGAACTATTTAAACATAAAAAATATTTCATATACAAAAATAATCTTGATTTCATTTGGCAAATTTTTCTTCCAATGATGTAGAACTTTGGCACTTTCACCTTTTAAAATAAACGCTGCTTTTTAAGTTCCTCTTTGATTTCTGAGCTTGAAACCCACTTTTCGATGCTTGCAACTTTGACATAACTCTTGATTTTGCTTTGACTCTTTGTGCTGATGACTGTTTGTTCTTTTGCAGGGATAGGAGCTGCTAAAGCCGAAACAGGGTTGCCATTGAAGAGCTGTAGAACATATTTATTACAAAAACACATTTGATGATTTCTTCTTCAAAATATGGTTTTGAAGAAGAAACACTCTCGCATTATTGACGATGACATTCCTGAAATAAAAACTTACTGAACCTTCCTCTGGCCTGCACATGTTATTGAAGCACTTCTGAAGACGAAATCCTGGACTCGAGAATTAAAATGACTCTTTTTGCCCAAAATGACATTTAATAACTGCAAATGACGAGAAATGACAGAGGACTGACAAGACTGAGTCTAACATTGGCTCCAATGGGGATGGCAGCTGCCGCTTCTTGGAGGTTCCAAGAACTGCAGATCTTTGGGAGAGCAGACAGTGCCTCCATCCATTGGGCGATGGAATCATTATTTCAAAAAACCACACAAGATTTGACTCATTTATTGAAACTGACTGAAAAGACTGAAAAATGACTAGACAAATGACTCAACATGACTAAGACCTAAACTTACAACTTAAAACTTGATGGCAGTATATAACCGCCTGTGTTTCTTACAAGAAAATATGCCATCAAACTATATCATAATGCCAATGTAACCAATCAAGCAGATGCCTTCTTGATTGATTTCCCTGATCAGATCTCATGGTCAACAATACAAACTGATAATTGGGCATCCAAAACCATAATTGACCCTGATCTCCTTCATCATTGAATACAACCATAATCAGCTTTACTGCTGACTGCAACAAATCTGCCATTGGATCCTGAAAAACATGAAGATTTACCTCTTGCTGAAAGAACAAGGTGTCTTTTTCTCCTGCTTCTGATCTTCCTTCATCATGTACTTCAGTAAAAATATGTTCCTGGGCTTCAAAACATTCTGAATAAATAGATGGGCATCTCTCCTCGAAAAACATTTCAACGCATGAAATATATGAAGAAGAGTCTGAATGGAAATCCTGAATGTTCTGATCTTCTACAGTCTGAATGTATTGTAGGTCATCTTCATATGATAAGATAGCCAGATTATCATGTTCCTCATTACATTCATCAATCATAAGAAAAGAAACCTCAGCTGATTCTTGAAGCGCAAAAATGACATTTCTATCATCTACCCTAAATTCATCCAAAGGAACTGTTTCACTTACTTGAATGAAGATCCCATCTTGTTTTGCATCAACTGACTGGATTACCTCTTTATGAAGACTTTTTTTTGATGAAAAAAACTCTGTCTATGATCTCAACAGAAAAACTCTCCTTTTCAGGATTCAGCACCAGGCATTCCTGGTCATCACGATCTGAATCTGGATCTGAAACAACTGGCTTGACAATATCACAATCTGAAATTGAAACTTGAGTTCCCGACATGCTGTCTTCTTCTGTGGGCTGATCTGAAATGAGATTTTCTCTTTCATCACTTTCAGCCATATAGTGTTGGCAATATGATGCCAAGTGTTGTCCTTGATGGCAACCCACTGAATGAATATGAAGACATGAGAATGTTGGCAGGTGTTGTCCTTGATGGCAATCAACCTGATGAAGTTTTTCTAGACCTGATGGACTTGGTAAATGATGTAAATCTAATATGAAATGATGTTTGTTAGCAATATGATGAAGATGATGGCAACTTACTTGATGAAGATGTGCTTGATAGATTATGTCGTGATGAACCTGTTAGATGATGTAAATCTGATGTATCTTCAGTGAGTACAGAAGAGAATGAAGAAAGGAATTCAATATATGCTAGATCTATGATGAAAAGAGTATGTCTCAAGGCATACATGGATCTGTCAAAGGAAATTCGCGTATGCACGCGGGAAACAACGTTACAAGTCGCGTATGGGCAAAAGCGCTCATAAAAGTGCAAAACCAGGGGTAACCACCATGGTATTGACCCATTGTATTGGGTAATGATTCATCTAAATGACCCCGTCCAGGAATACCATCGGAAGTAATGTAGTTTTGGCTCATGGTATTGTAAAAGGGGCTCATGGTATTGAAAAAGGGTAAACCTATATAAAGAGAAGAAATTCATTGTGCAAATCATGAGTGTGGTGCAAGACGTCTGAGCTTGAATGAATACTTCTCTCTGAAGTAGATCTGAATGGAAAGGGTTATAATTGAATGATAGATCTGAATGCATGATGCACCAATGAAGAAAATGATGAAGAAGGGAATCTAGATCTGGAATGTATTTGTATCTGCTAGATTTGTTTATGGAAGGCTTAGATCTGAGATGAGGCGAACATCTGTCTGAAGTAAAAGGATAAATCTGAACTGAATATCTGATCTGAAGAAGTATGCTGCTCTATAATAGTTGAAGATCTATACGCTAGTTCGCCGCAGAGGAAGCGCGTATATACGCGGCTTCGCTGAAGAGAAAGCGCGTATGCGCAATGAAATTGGATCTGTAATATGTACAGAAGTATACGTTGGTTTATGTGAACGGAAGCGCGTATATACGCGACATCAGTGAAAGGGAAGCGCGTATGCAAACTAGGGTTTGCTGAAGTCTGTGGTAAGAAATGTCTGATCTGTTCTGCTGGTTTACTGATATCTGTCAGTGAGTTATATGTATCTGTTTCATGGTTGACTGTGCTTAAAAGTATGGAAAGGGTCCAGTCTGAAAATATGATGAAACGTGGCCTGCAAGTGGTGTCCTAAAGGAAGCTTTGGACCCAGTGTGAAAATTGATGAAACGTGGTCCATAGAGGTGCTGAGGGTTGTAGCCTTCAGTCAGGGGGTTGTAGCTCCCTTCCAGGTGAGGCTGGTAAACGAGATCAGGGGGTCGTAGCTCCCTTCCAGGAGAGGCTGGTAAATGAGTTAGGGGGTTGGAGCTCCCTTCCAGGAGAGGCTGGTAAACGAGCGCAGGTGGGTGCCTGCGTGCTGGTAGGAGTCTGCGCCAGTACATATGTTGTAAGATGTTTTCTCTATAATAAAATATTGAAGGCTGAGCAACTGCAGCGGTGGTTTTCTCCCGACTTGGGTTTCCACCTAAAAATCCTGGTGTTCATGTGTGATGCTTATGTGTGATGGTTTATTCTGTTCTTACTGCACATGTTTACTGTTTATAGAACATCTAATGAATGAATGATGGAATGATATAAGTGAAGAACTAATGGCATAATTAGATCTCTGTGTATACGCGAGTTTTATGAAGTATATCCGCGTGTATATGCTAGTTGGCTTCAGCAAAGTAGCGTATGGGTTTTAGAGCATGAAAAAGTAAAAAGTTTCAGTTTTCCCTAAATACTGATTCACCCCCCCTCTCAGTATTTTTCCCAACAATTGGTATCAGAGCAGGTTCTTCTGCAGAAGCTTGATCGCTTGAAGGAGATCCATCGCAATGGGAAGTCTTGAAGGAGTAATGTCTATAAAGCCACCTCTATTCAATGGAAGCAATCTGATATTCTGGAAGGTACGAACAAAAGCATATCTGCAAAGTCTTGGTGCAGATGTATGGGCAATCATAGAAGAAGGTTATCAGTATCCGGCAAGTATTCCTACTGATGCAGCAGAAAGGAAGAAGTATGAAATCAATGCCAAAGCAGTAAATGTCTTATTAGGAAGCATGTATGAACCAGAATTTGCTAAAGTGATGCAGCTAAATTCAGCAAAAGAAATATGGGACAAAATCATTCTGAGTTATGAAGGAGATACAAAGGTAAAAAGTGCAAAACTCCAAACTCTTAGAATTGAATATGAAAATTTAAGGATGCATAGTGATGAAAGTATTGCCAGTTTCTTTCTTCGTCTAGATGATATTGTAAATCGAATGAGAAATTTGGGTGAAACCATAACCAATACTACTCTGGTGGAAAAAGTCTTAAGATCCTTGACTTCAAAATTTGACTCTAAAGTTTCAGCTATTGAAGAAAGGCAAGATCTGCAAACTCTTACTATTGCTCAATTACATGGTATTTTGACTGCTTTTGAAATGAGACAAGGAGGTCCTTCTCAAATCAAAGAAGCTGCTTTTAAGGTATCTGCAAGAGGAAAAGAAAAGGAAGTTGTCAAAGAATCCAACTATATATCCGATGAAGAAGAAGCGAATTTCGTGAGAAAACTCCAACTAGGAACTGGAAGATTCAAAGGTAAGCTTCCCTTCAAATGTTTTGAGTGTGGAAAAGTTGGTCACTATGCTGCTAAATGTCCTTATAGAGAAACACATGGAAAAGGGAAACAATTTGAAAAGAGGAAGAGTTATTATGCAAATGAAGATGATGATGAAGTGTCCAGTGAAGATGAAGAAGATTCTGACCATGATCTAAAAGTACTCATGGCAAAGAAGCAAAAGAAGAAGGCTACTCGAAACAAGAAGATATCTCAGAAATCTTGTATAGCAGAAATTGAAGGAGATGAAACAGGTATTAATCTTTGTTCTTGTATTTCACTTAACTGTAAATGCAAAGGTAAAAGTAACAGTATTGATCTAGAAGAAGCTGTCAAGATTAAAGTTGAAGATCAGCAAAAATCATCTAAAGATAGTAAAAGTCTAGAAGCAAATGATGAAAGTAATGATTGGTGTCAATTTGAAAGGAAGGAATCTATCTACAAAGATGTGATCTCTAGGATGAATGAAAAGATAGAAACTCTAAATGGATAGATAGACAAGTATCAAGGGTTGTACGCTTATGCAACTAATCAAGGTAAAAAACTTGAAGCAGAAATCATCTCTCTAAAAGCAGATCTCGAAACATCAAATAAGAGGAATGAGGAACCTCTACAATCATTTGAAAAAGAAGGTCTTGAAGCAGAAATCATCTCCCTCAAAGAACATCTGGAAAAATCAAATAAGAATAATGAAGAGCTGCAACAAACCTGTGAAGAAAACGAAAATTGGTTGAAAGAAGAGATTCTAAATCTGAAGGATCAAGTAGAATATGGAAGAAGGAAAGAAGAAAGCATGACAAAGCAATGTCAAGCCTTGGAGGTTGAGGTAAACATTCTCAAAGGTAAATTAGAAGAAAAAGTTAAACTTTTGAGGTTTCAAGATAGTACTAATATTTTGGACAATATTCTGAGTAATCAAAGGTCTCCTGCTATCAAACTTGGTCTTGGTTTCCATGAAACTGTTAAAGGAGAATCTAGCTCACAAGGAAGTGCTAAAATTTCAGAGGATGTCAATACAAAACCTGAAGTGTTGAAAGAAACAAAAGGTCAACCAACAATGATGAAATCTCAAAGGAAATCATTCAATAATGTTGAATGCTTTAAATGTCATAATCATGGACATGTTGCAGCAAATTGCAGGAGCAGATCATTTCAGCCTCAAACAAACAGTTCCTACATAGAAAGGTACTCTGGTTTCTTCAAGGGATATTGTTTTTCATGTAACAAGTATGGACATAAAGAAGCTGATTGTAAAAGGAGGAAGATTAGAAATACTCATTATGATTCTTATGCTTATTTCTCTGGACACATGAGATGTTATTCTTGTAACAAGTATGGACATGTAGAAAAAGAATGCAGGTTGAACAGATATGAGAAATTGGATAACTTCCAGCACATAAATAGAAAGTTCAAACAAATCTGGAAAAAGATGGAGGACCGATCAGAAACGTAGGGAATTTTGACCCTACTGCAGTCATCCGCTTCTGAAGCTTACTTCTCTGATTGACTGCAGGAATGATGTGGGATACATTATGATATTTAGTAATGTATCGTCACAGGGGGAGCAATGTATGATGTCTCTCATGATTGATTTGATTATTCTGGTTATATGTATTTCTGACAGAGCATCTGATATGAAGAAGATAGTTACAGGAAGTACAAGTTCAGGGGGAGATGAAGGAATGTGAAAAATTTCTATGCTTCACTTTCCATACGCGGGTTCTATTAACAAAAGTCGCGTATACACGCGAGTTCCAGCAGACACAGTCGCGTATGCATTGATGATAAGAGAATTTATATGATAGTTGAAGATCTGGAGTAGATGTTCAGGGGGAGCATCAGTCTAACTGTTAATAACTGTAATATTGACTCAATATCAGCTTAGTTTCTCAGTTCTAAATAATGATGATATGATTCTTGGTTTCTTATGTTGAAGATTGTGGATGAGTCCTGTTTGCTTTTTGATGAAGAGTATTCATTGTTGAGATGAAAGTCTTATAATTCGGAGATAAGGGCAGTTCATGCAGAGATTGTTGCTGATGACTTGCTGATAAACGTATTCAGGTTGCACAAGTTAAGAAGGAGCACTGGTTCAGGGGGAGCAGCAGGTTGAAAACTAATGATTGCATTGTTGGCAATATGACTACTTATTCTTGTTTTTTTGTGATACTCATGCTCAAATAATGATGACTTGGTACATGGCTTATTATGATGAGATTTTGAGCCCTGGTTGCTGATAAGTATCTTTTGTGCTCACACATGGATGAGTTGGATGTCGAGTTTGTTACTATGGTTGAGATCTTTTGCCTACATATGTTACTTCATGTTAAATCTTGAAGATCTTGATGATATTGGACCACATGGATGATTGCTTGACACATATTTGAAGATGTTGTTCTGGTATG
This sequence comes from Pinus albicaulis, assembly GCA_034641835.2. Classification (NCBI taxonomy): domain Eukaryota; kingdom Viridiplantae; phylum Streptophyta; class Pinopsida; order Pinales; family Pinaceae; genus Pinus; species Pinus albicaulis. Next base: position 781,068,630 of record CM076576.1, on the reverse strand, counting down.
ATAATCTCTCTTGAAAAGATTGTATTGATGCTGCAAAGAATCTGAAGGCTTGGTTATTAATGTGCTTATGCTATAACCGTTGGATGACGCTTGAAGACACAACTACACTTTTCTATCTATCTGAAGTCCACGGAAGCATTCAAATATCCCAGAAAGAAGCTAAACACTGTCTTTTTCTCACAAGAGGATCAGATCTGGTTAAAATATAGAATATGGGATTGGATACGCGGGTTTCCTGAAACACGGTCGCGTATATACGCGAGTTCATGCACAGAAAACCGCATATGTCTGATTGCTGACAATTTTCTGTTTGGAGTCAGCTCTCTTCAACACAGCTGCAGTGTTGTTTGCTATCTCTGATACTGTTTGATATCTCTGGTGGTGTTCCAGTTCTCATAATTCTATTTCTAATGTTTTGATAAAGATGCCTTGATGATTTGTTGGTGAAAGGGTTCAGGATGCACAAACTAAGGGGGAGCATTAGTCATATGGAAAGGATGCTTGGATGCATAGATTCAGGGGGAGCATTAGCTTTGCTGAGTATAATGCATTGATGGCATTATGATGGTTCTGAAATTTGTTCTCTTTATTGAGGACTTTCTGGTGATTGGTCTCAAATGGTCATATTTGTAATTTAATGAAAAGGTCTTGTTGAGACCCATGATGTAAAATTGTAATATTCAGTCATGTAAGGACTTGTCAAATTTGTAAACCCACTTGGTTGGGTAGCTGAGTCAAATTTTGTAAACCCACTTGTTTGGGTAGTTGAGTTGAGATGTGTAAACCCACTTGGTTGGGTATTTGGGTTTCATATGTAAATCCACTTGGTTGGATCTTTGATGTAAGCATGAGTCTTTTGTGATAGGAAGTTCATAGAGTCATGTTCTTCTTTAAAAAAAAATATGTTTGACGATTCAGCATGAACTCAGGGGGAGCTTGGTCACTTCAGTATACATCGACTGCCCTTTGCCCTTGATGTCAAAGGGGGAGATTGACATGGTGTTTGAATGAAGAGAAAGAATGGTGTCAAAATGGGGAGAGTGACATGGTGTCATTGTATTCTTAATATACCTATCTATTGTGATAATCAAACACCATCATGGTTGCCATCAAGTCCAAAGGGGGAGATTGTTGGCAATATGATGCAGAGTGTTGTCCTTGATGGCAACCCACTGAATGAAGATGAAGACATGAGAATGTTGGCAGGTGTTGTCCTTGATGGCAATCCACCTGATGAAGTTATTCTTGATCTGATGGACTTGGTAAATGATGTAAATCTGATATGAAATGATGTTTGTTAGCAATATGATGAAGATGATGGCAACTTACTTGATGAAGTTGTGCTTGATAGAATATGTCTTGATGATCTAAATCTGATGTATCTACAGTGAGTACAGAAGGCAATGAAGAAAGGAATTCAGCATGTGCTAAATCTATGGTGAAAAGAGTATGTCTCAAGGCATATGCGGATATGTCTAGGAGAAGTCGCGTATGCACGCGGGAAACAACGTGCCAAGTCGCGTATGGGAAAAAGCGCTCATAAAGTGCAAAACCAGGGGTAACCACCATGGTATTGACCCATTGTATTGGGTAATGATTCGCCTAAATGACCCCGTCCAGGAATACCATCGGAAGTAATGTAGTTTTGGGCTCATGGTATTGTTTTGGCTCATGGTATTGAAAAAGGGGCTCATGGTATTGAAAAAGGGTAAACCTATATAAAGAGAAGAAATTCATTGTGCAAATCATGAGTGTGGTGCAAGATGTCTGAGCTTGAATGAATACTTCTCTGTGAAGTATATCTGTATGGAAAGGGTAAAGGTTTGATGATAGATCTGAATCTATGATGCACCTATGAAGAAATGATGAAGCGGAATATCTAGATCTGGAATGTATTTGTATCTGCTAGATCTGTTTATGGAAGGCTTAGATTTGAGATGAGGCGAACATCTGTCTGATGTAAAAGGGTAAATCTGAACTGAATATCTGATCTGAAGAAGTATGCTGCTCTATAATGGTTGAAGATCTATACGCTAGTTCGCCGCAGAGGAAGCGCGTATATACGCGGCTTTGCTGAAGAGAAAGCGCGTATGCGCAATGAAATTGGATCTGTAATATGTACAGAAGTATACGCTGGTTTATGTGAACGGAAGCACGTATATACGCGACATCAGTGAAAGGGAAGCGCGTATGCAAACTAGGGTTTGCTGAAGTCTGTGGTAAGAAATGTCTGATCTGTTCTGCTGGTTTACTGATATATGTCAGTGAGTTATATGTATCTATTTAATGGTTAGCTGTGCTTAAAAATATGGAAAGGCTCCAGTCTGAAAATATGATGAAACGTGGCCTGCAAGTTGTGCTCTATTGAAGTTGTTTGGATCCAGTGTGAAAATTGATGAAACGTGGTCCATAGAGGTGCTGAGGGTTGTTGCCTTCAGTCAGGGGGTCGTAGCTCCCTTCCAGGTGAGGCTGGTAAACGAGATCAGGGGGTCGTAACTCCCTTCCAGGAGAGGCTGGTAAATGAGTCAGGGGGTCGGAGCTCCCTTCCAGGAGAGGTTGGTAAACGAGCGCAGGTGGGTGCCTGCGTGCTGGTAGGAGTCTGCGCCAGCACATATGTTGTAAGATGTTTTCTCTATAATAAAATATTGAAGGCTGAGCAACTGCAGCGGTGGTTTTCTCCCGACTTGGGTTTTCACCTAAAATCCCGGTGTTCATGTGTGATGCTTATGTGTGATGGTTTATTCTGTTCTTACTGCACATGTTTACTGTTTATAGAACATCTAATGAATGAATGATGGAATGATATAAGTGAAGAAATAATGGCATAATTAGATCTCTGTGTATACGCGAGTTTTATGAAGGATATCCACGTGTATACGCTAGTTGGCTTCAAGAAAGTAGCGTATGGGTTTTAAAGCATGAAAAAAGTAAAGTTTTGAATATGGAGTAATCTTGATTCACCCCCTCTGGAGTATTTTCCCAACATATAGACCTCTTCAACTGTGATCTATAAAGCTGCTTACAGGTATCATCCTTTTAGGAAGAGGAAGAAGTTCCTGCATCACCTTCTTGACCATGCCTGCTGAGATCTGCGTTAACTTGGCTGGAATAGGACCGTTCAAGAGTTGATCTATCTCGTCTTGAGATAGAGAGATAATACCCTTTGTTTTTCTTTGCCTTGTACGATGATTGTCTTCATTGATTTCAAGTGAAGGGGTATACGGAATTTTCTTCATACGCTAATCCATTTCATGTAATTCTGTTGTTGTCAACATGCAAAATGACTTCATTTTCCACCTTTTCAAAATCTTGATCTCTTGCAAATTTCATGATCGTCTTTATCTTCTTTGAAATGGATTTTCATATAGGGCTTCCATGATCTCATCATCCCTTAAATTATATCTTCATAATATTTCTCAGGCTTTCAATAAAAGTAAGCGTGTTTACTGTGATCATGAACTACAAATTTAATGATGGATAAGATCGTGATATTTCATTCGACAGACATGAAAAAATCCTTTAAACGATTAAATACAAGCGGGCGGAAAGAGATTTTCATACCAAGATTGGGCTTCACCTTCGAGTGGCCGGGGAATATCTTCATGGCAGCAATCTTCGGGGAAAATCCACCTTCCAACTTGCGAATATGCATGTGAAATCTAACCGAGATGTAAGCGACATCCTTCTTACCATCATCGTTAAACGTAGAAGTGATTCCTTGGCCAATCTACCTTCGGCATCTTATTTGGAAAACCACAGGATGTGATCTCGCTCGTGGGAGCATATCTTCTCGTGATTAGGTCCATCCTGAAAATCTCCTGACTCATGATCTCCCCTGCCCGGGTGATCACCATGAAGTGATGATTATGCGGATCTTTCGGTGAATGAAGACGCCCGGGTGAATGATTTGACCTTGCGGTGTCGGCACATTGTTCACCATCGGCCATCGGGATGCTGCAACTTGATTTCATGTCTTTGAGGCAAGACAATCTCGTCGAATGTCACATCAACGACAAACCATCTTCCCACGATGTAGTCGCCAATATGTTAGCGCTCAAATCTACCTTAGGCTGAAGTAAGGTAAAACTCAGGAAGCACACATCCAAACCACGCTCATTATCGTAGCTGACCCTACGAGGACGGGGAAAGAACTCTCTCATTTCAATCTCGATAAAATGAGCAATAGGGTGCGAGATGACTTAAAATGGGAATTGATAAATGAGGTTTTTAATAAATGACGGGGTTTTCTGAGCTGTATGGGGCAAAGACAGCAAGAGCAGAGATTTAATCAAAGGCACAGATTATTCCATAAGGCAAGATAGGAGTGAAATTTAACAATTACATTTGAAATAATGTGGAATGTAAAGACTGTTGAAGAAAATTGAAAAGGGCATTAAACAATGAATCCTTTCCAACAGAAGAAAAAACATAAAACATGAACGCTTCTCCAGGGCAGAGCAGCAAGCTGAATTCTACCCTTCTCACTCAGAAGCATTGAAATTGAAATGATTATGAATGGACTGTGAACATAACAAGGAACATATGAAACAGAGAAAAACATATGCCAAATTCATACCACAGGGATCTTATGAAACAGAGCTGCAACTTTCATTAATTCTCTGTCAACAACTATACAGTAAAACTCTATATTTCTCCTACACCTCTCCCAGAACTCTCTCCTTACAAATGATTTACAATACAATAAATAGGACCAATTTTTCAGAATATAGATCGACAGTTAGAGGTGCTGTTACAACAGCTCATGAACTGAAAGCTAAAGATAGAGAACAATAACCAAATAATCTTTCAAAAAGAAGGGCTGCGTTACACTTGAACTCTGTTTGATAACCCACGAGGAGGCACACCTGTAGCGTAGATCTCATAATCTGAAGACCAGCATAGGTAATCGAATACTATCCCTTTACTAAAATTTGAGCTTAGAATCATTAGTTGTTGATTTTTAGGCCTGAAAATTCTTTTTCTGGAACGCCAGTTTACACATTCCTACACTACTGCCCTCAAAATGCGTTTGCCATTTTACCAAAATTAGAAAAAGGTCTCAATATTTTAATGCTAAAATATGAATCAAATCCGCCACATATATTCTTTAAATCTGAAGATGAATTTAGTACCCGAGCATTGCAATGACTGCCACATGGGACATTTTTCAAGCCTAGCTGGAGGTCAAACACTTTTGACGGTTTACTTCTGCAACGAACTTTTCCATCAGGACGATGCTCTTCGGGAAGTTTGTCAAACCGAAAGTAGGTTTCCGCAAGCAAGCCATTCACATCAAGGACGAGAAGCTCTTTTTAAAAAAAAAATAGGCACAGTCATTGCCACGTCTGCGCCCACAAAAATTAACGCCAAAGCTCCTCCTTGTATTCACATTACCAAAGCAGCAGCTTCATTTCCTACTTGCAACTCTGAAAATGATGGTTCCACCTGTACTTCCCGAAGATTTATGTTTGGAAACAGTAGAAGTTGTCCGGGATCTCCGTGATTGAATAGCACTGTACAACAACCTAATGGCCTGCGCAATTAACTGCGCTCGAAGATTTTCCACAACTCTGTTATGAAAAATCAACTCCCACTGCAAATACCACGTCAATTTCTTTAAAGGTAACTGTTCTACAAAAGCAATGTCAAAATTGTATATATGTGAATTATAATTTGAATCCAGAATAAATTGGAACTACTCCGCCTGCAAGATTCTCATATTCAACTTTCTCAAAGCCTGCTTTTGGACAAAAGAATCTCGAACTGAAATCAAATTCAGTATCCGGATCTGCAACTGATGTTACAATGAGACCTCCCCACCCTTCAAACTCTAACATCTTCCCAAAGTTTGGTTTCAATTGTTTCACATCATTGGAACTTGGAACCTCGACCAAGTAATCACCCAAGCTATTTAGTTCTGCCCCAAACAATTTGAACATTTCCTAGTACATATGACAATTTTTCAACTTCAGCAGACTGGCATTTAGAAGCTATGACCAATGGTAAGTCAAGTTCAACAACGCCAGTTCTAGGTTGCTGTGAACGTGCATCGAATGAACGAGGTCCAGCGTGCTGTCAAAGAAGGGCAGGCACCGAGAAATTGCGATGAACATGGGCACCACACCCTGGAGGCTATGAAATTGTTGAAGGGCTCGTCAAATTTCATGGAAGCGGTCACTAACGCCACATTTCTCTCGTGCATTATCACCACGAAGCTTACCATCCCTCCACCAATGTCCAAGCCAATGCGAATAGTGCCTTTTCCCAAGCCTTAGACATTAATCCACAGAAAACAACGAAATTTGTAAGTTTCTGATCAACAGTGAATTTAAAACATAGGAAAAAGAGCGACTTTGTAGTTTGAGCGGGAGAGATATCAGAAAAAATTTGGTTTCGAGCCTATGCGCCGCGTGCACTCCCAGTGCGCCGCGCCTGGTGAGTGCACCGCGCTAGAGTTAAATTACACTGTGCAAAAGTGCTCTATGCGTCACGCGCACTGTGTGCGTCGCGCCCAACGCCCAGTGCGCCACGTAGACTAACTCACCAACAGTCCGGCTCCAAAATGACAACTTCTCCTTTTCATCATTAAATTTTGACTTTATTTGATCCTTACTACATCATTTCAACTGCATCCATTACTCGAACAATATGAGAAAGTTCATGTTTTGAAACTTAGCAAAAGTTTTTGCTGCAGGTGCTAATAAACTCGATTTTATCCAAATCAGGGCATTTCAAAACAAGTCTTTAACTTTGGCATCTCAGTCATGATACATGGTAAACCTTTCGATCTCTGAGAAGCACACTGGTAGCACCATTAGAAATACGAATGGCTCCTTTTCGAAACCATGAAATGCCCTTCTTAAGATTGATTTGATATAGGCTGCATATATGAATTTTGACTTTGTAAAGTCTCAAACTGGGAACACCTACAATTTTGATCACCATCTGTATTTTAAGAGAATGATGTAGCCATTTCTTCAGAACCAATATAAACATACCTGAAATTTTCATGCTAGTCCCAAAGAATGTATTCTGAACCTTGTTTTCCTTACAATCCAATCTCAGGAAGTTATGTGAATTTTCACAGCTTATATTCCCTGTCCTCTCTATCTTCTTGCATAACATTGTCTTTGGCGGTTTTATTTTTTGTGGTCAGACAATTCAGCAAGAAAGAGCTCTGCTCTAACATTGGATGTCATAATAATAACTCTATTTGAGAAGCTAACTGCGCTACCTTGTCCATTCATGCGTCTGCCATTTTCAATTTTGTTTTACTTGTTTTCTCTCGGACCTTTTAGCTGAAATGATGAAACTCTTTGTTTGTTTGCAGGAATGATTGGTGGATCAGGAAAGCTGCACATGAAACATCCTTAACTGAAAAACTTGAATAATTACGAGTTTAATGCTTTCTTCTTCAAAACAAGGTTTTGAAGAAGAAACATTCTCAAGCCTTGTTGATGATAAATGACTGAAGACATTGTTTTGGATAAGTTTTGATGAACTTTTAGCGGTCAGACACATGTTAGCAGATAAGGGAAAGAGCCTTCCGACAGATAATTTATGCTTTTTAACGGAATGCAACCGGATTGGACAAATGAGACCCCTAATAATGAAATGTAAAAGAGAAATTTTGATTGCTGACGAAGGGCTGACGAGACTGAGTCTAACATTGGCTCCAATGGGGATGGCAGCTGCAGCTTCTTGGAGGTGCCAAGAACTACAGATCTTTGGGAGAGCAGACAGTGCCTCCATCCATTGGGCTATGGAGTCCATTATTGCGATAAATTGACACAAGACTGATGACTTAATTTATTTTACTGGAACTTGATTAAAACTTGACTCAAACCGTCTCGATGGCAAACTGAAATGACTTGAAAAAACTTGACTCTAACAAACTAACTCAAGACCTGAACTTAAAATTTAAAGCTTGCTGGCAGTACATAACCGCCTGTGTTTCTTACAAGACAATATACCATCAAACTATATCATAATGCCAATGTAATCAATCAAGCAGATGCCTTCTTGATTGATTTCCCTGATCAGATCTGCTGGTCAACAATACAAACTGATAACTGGACATCCAGAAACATAGCTGACCATGATCTCCTTCATCACTGAACACTGCAATAAACACCTTCACAGCTGACCGCAACAGATCTGCCAATGGATCTTGAAAAACATGAAGATTTACCTCCTGCTGAAAGAACAAGGTGTCTTTTTCTCCTGCTTCTGATCTTACTTCATCATGTACTTCAGTAAAAATATGTTCCTGGGCTTCAAAAAACTCTGAACAGGTAGATGAGCAGTTTTCCTCTTGGAAAAACATTTCAACACATGAAACATATGAAGAAGAATCTGAAAGGCAGTCCTGAATGTTCTGATCTTCTACAGTCTGAATGTATTTTAGATCATCTTCATATGATATAATAGCCAGATTATCATATTCCTCATTACATTCATCAATTATGAGAAAAGCAACTTCAGATGATTCTTGAAACCCACAAATGACATTCCTATCATCTACAATAAATTCATCCAAGGGAACTGTTTCACTTACTTGAACACAGATATCATCTTGTTTTTCATGAACTGACTGAATTACCTCTTTATGAAGACTCTGTTCTGATGAACTGAAAACATTTGGATCAAAAACTCTGTCTATGATCCCAACAGCAAAATTCTCCTTTTCAGAATTCAGCACAAGGTATGCTTGGTCATTACAATGTGAATCTGGATCTGAAGTAACTGGTTTGACATTATCACAATCTGAAATTGAAACTTGAGTTCCCGGCATGCTGTCTTCTTCTGTGGGCAGATCTGAAATGAGACTTTCTCTTTCATCACTTTCAGCCATATAACAATCTTCAACCTGCTGATCTATAAAGCTGCTTACAAGACTGTCATCCTTTTCAAAAGAGTAAGAAGTTCCACCATCACCATCTTGACCATGTGCACACTGCAGATTTTCGTTAACTTGAGCTGTAACATGACCTTTCAATAGCTGATCTATCTCGTCTTCAGATAGAGGAGATAATACCTTTTGTTTTCTTTTGCTCAAACAGTGATTGTCTTCATTGATTTCAAGTGAAGGAGTATACAAATTTTCCTCATACTGCTGATCCATTTCATGTAATTCATGTTCACTGTCAACATGCAAAATGGCTTCATTTTCCACCGCACTAAGATCTTGATCCTGCTGCAAATTTTCATGATCTTCTTTATGCTGCTGAAATGGATTTTCATACAGGGCTTCCATGATCTCATCATACATGAAATTATCATCTTCATAATATTTCTCAAGGCTTTCAATAAAAGTAGAAGCATGTTTGCAACAGTCATGAACTAAATTTAATGATGGATAAGATGCTTGATATTTTTCAATGAACAGAGCATGAAAATCCTTTAAACAGTAAATACAGGCCAGCAGAAAATTTTCATACCAAAATTGGGCTTCACCTTCCAGAGTGGCCAGAAATATCTTCATCAAGCAATTTTCAGGAAAATCCACCTTCAACTTGCGAATATGCATGTGAAATCTAACCAGATGTAAAGCAGCATCCTTCTTACCATCATCGTTCAACGTAGGCAGACTCCTTGACCAATCTACCTTGGGCATCTTATTCGGAAAACCTGGAATGTGGTCTCGGCTCATGGGAGCCTATCTTCTTGTGATTTGATCCATCCTGAAAATCTCACAGCTACTGATCTCCCTGCAGTGAAGTCACCATGAAGGATTGATTGTCTGGATTTGTCAGTGAATGAAGTCGCCAGGTGAATGATTTCAGCCTTGCAGTGTCTGACCATTGTTCACCATCAATGATCAAATCTGAACTTTGTCATCCTTTACCGGGGAAGACTCAAGACTGTCCCCAGTATGGTCGCCACTATGTTAGCGCTCGAATCTGCCTCAGGCTGAAATAAGGCGAGGTTCGAGGCAACATCAAACCAAGCTCATCCTCGTAGCTATCCCTACGAGGATAGGAGAGGGCTCTCTCCAGTCAATCTCGATAAAATGAGCAATAAGGTGCGAGATGACTTAAAATGGGAACTGATTTTAGGATAGTAAATAGATATGAATGAGGTTTTTAATAAATGACAGGGTTTTCTGGGCTGTATGGGGAAAAGACAACAAGAGCAGAGATTTAATCAAAGGCACAGATTATTCCATAAGGCAAGATAGGAGTGAAATTTAACAATTAAATTTGAAATAATGTGGAATGTAAAGACTGTTGAAGAAAATTGAAAAGGGCATTAAACAATGAATCCTTTCCAACAGAAGAAAAAACATAAAACATGAACGCTTCTCCAGGGCAGAGCAGCAAGCTGAATTCTACCCTTCTCACTCAGAAGCATTCAAATTGAAATGATTATGAATGGACTGTGAACATAACAAGGAACATATGAAATAGAGAAAAGCATATGCCAAATTCATACCACAGGGATCTTATGAAACAGAGCTGCAACTTTCATTAATTCTCTGTCAACAACTGTACAGTAAAACTCTATATTTCTCCTACACCTCTCCCATAACTCTCTCCTTACAAATGATTTACAATACAATAAATAGGACCAATTTGTCAGAATATAGATCGACAGTCAGAGGTGCTGTTACAACAACTCATGAACTGAAAGCTAAAGATAGAGAACAATAACCAAATAATCTTTCAAAAAGAAGGGCTACGTTACACTTGAACTTTGTTTGATAACCCACGAGGAGGCACACCTGTAGCGTAGATCTCATAATCTGAAGACCAGCATAGGTAATCGAATACTATCCCTTTACTAAATTTTGAGCTTAGAATCATTAGTTGCTGATTTTTAGGCCTGAAAATTCTTTTTCTGGAACGCCGGTTTACACATTCTTACACAACTGCCCTCAAAATGCGTTTGCCATTTTACCAAAATTAGAAAAAGGTCTCAATATTTAAATGCTAAAATATGAATCAAATCCGCCACATATATTCTTTAAATCTGAAGATGAATTTAATACCCGAGCATTGCAATGACTGCCACATGGGACATTTTTCAAGCCTAGCTGGAGGTCAAACACTTTTGACGGTTTACTTCTGCAACGAACTTTTCCATCAGGACGATGCTCTTCAGGAAGTTTGTCAAACCGAAAGTAGGTTTCCGCAAGCAAGCCATTCACATCAAGGACAAGAAGCTCTTTTAAAAAAAAAAAAATAGGCACAGTCATTGCCACGTCTGCGCCCACAACAATTAACGCCAAAGCTCCTCCTTGTATTCACATTACCAGACCAGCAGCTTCATTTCCTACTTGCAACTATGAAAATGATGGTTCCACCTGTTCTTCCCGAAGATTTACGTTTGGGAACAGTAGAAGTTGTCCGGGATCTCCGTGATTGAATAGCACTGTACAACAACCTAATGGCCTGCGCAATTAACTGCGCTCGAAGATTTTCCACAACTCTATTATGAAAAATCAACTCCCACTGCAAATACCACATCAATTTCTTTAAAGGTAATTTTTCTACAAAAGCAATGTCAAAATTGTATATATGTGAATTATGATTTGAATCCAGAATAAATTTCAACTACTCTGCCTGCAAGATTCTCATATTCAACTTTCTCAAAGCCTGCTTTTGGACAAAAGAATCTCGAAATGAAATCAAATTCAGTATCCGGATCTGCAACTGATGTTACAATGAGACCTCCCCACCCTTCAAACTCTAAAATCTTCCCAAAGTCTGGCTTCAATTGTTTCACATCATTGGAACTTGGAACCTCGACCAAGTAATCACCCAAGCTATTTAGTTCTGCCCCAAACAATTTGAACATTTCCTAGTACATCTGACAATTTTTCAACTTCAGCAGACTGGCACTTAGAAGCTATGACCAATGGTAAGTCAAGTTCAAAAACGCCAGTTCCAGGTTGCTGTGAACGTGCATCGAATGAACGAGGTCCAGCGTGCTGTCAAAGAAGGGCAGGCACCGAGAAATTGCGATGAACATGGGCACCACACCCTGGAGGCTATGAAATTGTTGAAGGGCTCGTCAAATTTCATGGAAGCGGTCACTAACGCCACATTTCTCTCGCGCATTCTCACCACATCGACACCCTCCACCAATGTCCAAGCCAATGCGAATAGTGCCTTTTCCCAAGCCTTAGACATTAATCCACAGAAAACAACGAAATTTGTAAGTTTCTGATCAACAGTGAATTTAAAACATAGGAAAAAGAGTGACTTTGCAGTTTGAGTGAGAGACATATCAGCAAAAAATTGGTTTCGAGCCTATGCGCCGCGCCAGAGTTAAATTACACTGTGAAAAGCGCTCTATGCGTCGCGCGCACTGTGTGCGTCACGCCCAACGCCCAGTGCGCCGCGCAGACTAACTCACCAACAGTCTGGCTCCAAAATGACAGCTTCTCCTTTTCATCATTAAATTTTGACTTTCTTTGATCCTTACTGCATCATTTCAACTGCATCCATTACTCGAACAATATGAGAAAGTTCATGTTTTGAAACTAAGCAAAAATTTTTGCTGCAGGTGCTAATAAACTCGATTTTATCCAAATCAGGGCATTTCAAAACAAGTCTTTAACTTTGGCATCTCAGTCATGATACATGGTAAACCTTTCGATCTCTGAGAAGCACACTGGCAGCACCATTAGAAATACGAATGGCTCCTTTTCGAAACCATGAAATGCCCTTCTTAAGATTGATTTGATATAGGCTGCATATATGAATTTTGACTTTGTAAAGTCTCAAACTGGGAACGCCTACAATTTTGATCACCATCTGTATTTTAAGAGAATGATGTAGCCATTTCTTCAGAACCAATATAAACATACCTAAACTTTTCATGCTAGTCCCAAAGAATGTATTCTGAACCTTGTTTTCCTTACAATCCAATGTCAGGAAGTTATGTGAATTTTCACAGCTTATATTCTCTGTCCTCTCTATCTTCTTGCATAACGTTGTCTTTGGTGGTTTTATTTTTTGTGGTTAGACAATTCAGCAAGCAAGAGCTCTACTCTAACATTGGATGTCATAATAATAACCCTGTTTGAGAAGCTAACTGCGCTACCTTGTCCATTCATGCGTCTGCCATTTTCAATTCTGTTTTACTTGTTTTCTCTCGGACCTTTTAGCTGAAATGATGAAACTCTTTGTTTGTTTGCAGGAATGATTGGTGGATCAGGAAAGATGCACATGAAACATCCTTAACTGAAAAACTTGAATAATTACGAGTTTAATGCTTTCTTCTTCAAAACAAGGTTTTGAAGAAGAAACATTCTCAAGCCTTGTTGATGATAAATGACTGAAGACATTGTTTTGGATAAGTTTTGATGAACTTTTAGCGGTCAGACACATGCTAGCAGATAAGGGAAAGAGCCTTCCGACAGATAATTTATTCTTTTTAACGAAATGCAACCGGATTGGACAAATGAGACCCCTAATAATGAAATGTAAAAGAGAAATTTTGATTGCTGACGAAGGGCTGACGAGACTGAGTCTAACATTGGCTCCAATGGGGATGGCAGCTGCCGCTTCTTAGAGGTGCCAAGAACTGCAGATCTTTGGGAGAGCAGACAGTGCCTCCATCCATTGGGATATGGAGGCCATTATTGCGAGAAATTGACACAAGACTGATGACTTAATTTATTTGACTGGAACTTGATTAAAACTTGACTCAAACCGACTCGATGGCAAACTGAAATGACTTGAAAAAACTTGACTCTAACAAACTAACTCAAGACCGGAACTTAAAATTTAAAGCTTGCTGGCAGTACATAACCGCTTGTGTTTCTTACAAGACAATATACCATCAAACTATATCATAATGCCAATGTAACCAATCAAGCAGATGCCTTCTTGATTGATTTCCCTGATCAGATCTGCTGGTCAACAATACAAACTGATAACTGGATATCCAGAAACATAACTGACCATGATCTCCTTCATCACTGAACACTGCAATAAACACCTTCACAGCTGACCGCAACAGATCTGCCAATGGATCCTAAAAAACATGAAGATTTACCTCCTGCTGAAAGAACAAGGTGTCTTTTTCTCCTGCTTCTGATCTTCCTTCATCATGTACTTTAGTAAAAATATGTTCCTGGGCTTCAAAAAACTCTGAACAGATAGATGAGCAGTTCTCCTCTTGGAAAAACATTTCAACACATGAAACATATGAAGAAGAATCTGAAAGGCAGTCCTGAATGTTCTGATCTTCTACAGTCTGAATGTATTTTAGATCATCTTCATATGATATAACAGCCAGATTATCATATTCCTCATTACATTCATCAATTATGAGAAAAGCAACTTCAGATGATTCTTGAAACCCACAAATGACATTCCTATCATCTACAATAAATTCATCCAAAGGAACTGTTTCACTTACTTGAACACAGATATCATCTTGTTTTTCATGAACTGACTAAATTACCTCTTTATGAAGACTCTGTTCTGATGAACTGAAAACATTTGGATCAAAAACTCTGTCTATGATCCCAACAACAAAATTCTCCTTTTCAGAATTCAGCACAAGGTATGCTTGGTCATTACAATGTGAATCTGGATCTAAAGTAACTGGATTGACATTATCACAATCTGAAATTGAAACTTGAGTTCCCGGCATGCTGTCTTCTTCTGTGGGCAGATCTGAAATGAGACTTTCTCTTTCATCACTTTCAGCCATATAACAATCTTCAACCTGCTGATCTATAAAGCTGCTTACAGGACTGTCATCCTTTTCAAAAGAGGAAGAAGTTCCACCATCACCATCTTGACCATGTGCGCACTGCAGATCTGCGTTAACTTGAGCTGTAACATGACCTTTCAATAGCTGATCTATCTCGTCTTCAGATAGAGGAGATAATACCGTTTGTTTTCTTTTTCTCAAACAATGATTGTCTTCATTGATTTCAAGTGAAGGAGTATACAAATTTTCCTCATACTGCTGATCGATTTCATGTAATTCCTGTTCACTGTCAACATGCAAAATGGCTTCATTTTCCACCGCACTAAGATCTTGGTCCTGCTGCAAATTTTCATGATCTTCTTTATGCTGCTGAAATGGATTTTCATACAGGGCTTCCATGATATCATCATCCATGAAATTATCATCTTCATAATATTTCTCAAGGCTTTCAATAAAAGTAGAAGCATGTTTGCAACAGTCATGAACTAAATTTAATGATGGATAAGATGCTTGATATCTTTCAATGAACAGGGCATGAAAATCCTCCAAACAATATATACAGGACAGCGGAAAATTTTCATACCAAGATTGAGCTTCACCTTCCAGGGTGGCAAGGAATATCTTCATCAAGCAATCTTCAGAAAAATCCACCTTCAACTTGCGAATATGAATGTGAAATCTAACCAAATGTAAAGCAGCATCCTTCTTACCATCATCGTTAAATGTAGGCAGACTCCTTGACCAATCTACCTTGGGCATCTTATTCGGAAAACCTGGAATGTGGTCTCGGCTCATGGGAGCGTATCTTCTCGTGATTCGATCCATCCTGAAAATCTCACAGCTACTGATCTCCCTGCAGTGAAGTCACCATGAAGGATTGATTGTTTGGATTTGTCAGTGAATGAAGTCGCCAGGTGAATGATTTCAGCCTTGCAGTGTCTGACCATTGTTCACCATCAATGATCAGATCTGAACTTTGTCATCCTTTACCGGGGAAGACTCAAGACTGTCCCCAGTATGGTCGCCACTATGTTAGCGCTCGAATCTGCCTCAGGCTGAAATAAGGCGAGGTTCGAGGCAACATCAAACCAAGCTCATCCTCGTAGCTAGCCCTACGAGGACAGGAGAGGGCTCTCTCCAGTCAATCTCGATAAAATGAGCAATAGGGTGCGAGATGACTTAAAATGGGAACTGATTTTAGGCTAGTAAATAGATATGAATGAGGTTTTTAATAAATGACTGGGTTTTCTGGGCTGTATGGGGCAAAGATAGCAAGAGCAGAGATTTAATCAAAGGCACATATTATTCCATAAGGAAAGATAGGAGTGAAGTTTAACAATTAAATTTGAAATAATGTGAAATGTAAAGACTGTTGAAGAAAGTTGAAAAGGGCATTAAACAATGAATCCTTTCCAATGAAGAAACATAAAACACGCCCAAAGTGTAGATGTTAGTTGAATTCTACCCTTCTCACTTAGAAGCATTCAACAAAATGATTATGAATGGATCGTGAACATAACAAGGAACATATGAAAATGTAGAAACATATGCAACCATACCACAGGGATCTTATGAAACAGAGCTGCAACTTTCATTAATTCTCTGTCAACAACTGTACAGTAAAACTCTATATTTCTCCTACACCTCTCCCAGAACTCTCTCCTTGCAAATGATTTACAATACAATAAATAGGACCAATTTTTCAGAATATAGATCGACAGTCAGAGGTGCTGTTACAACAGCTCATGAACTGAAAGCTAAAGATAGAGAACAATAACCAAATAATCTTTCAAAAAGAAGGGCTGCGTTACACTTGAACTCTGTTTGATAACCCACGAGGAGGCACACCTGTAGCGTAGATCTCATAATCTGAAGACCAGCATAGGTAATCGAATACTATCCCTTTACTAAATTTTGAGCTTAGAATCATTAGTTGTTGATTTTTAGGCCTGGAAATTCTTTTTCTGGAACGCCAGTTTACACATTCCTACACAACTGCCCTCAAAATGCGTTTGCCATTTTACCAAAATTAGAAAAAGGTCTTAATATTTTAATGCTAAAATATGAATCAAATCCGCCACATATATTCTTTAAATCTGAAGATGAATTTAATACCCGAGCATTGCAATGACTGCCACATGGGATATTTTTCAAGCCTAGCTGGAGGTCAAACACTTTTGATGGTTTACTTCTGCAACGAACTTTTCCATCAGGACGATGCTCTTCGGGAAGTTTGTCAAACCGAAAGCGCAAGCAAGCCATTCACATCAAGGACGAGAAGCTCTTTTAAAAAAAAAAAATAGGCACAGTCATTGCCACGTCTGCGCCCACAACAATTAACGCCAAAGCTCCTCCTTGTATTCACATTACCAAACCAGCAGCTTCATTTCCTACTTGCAACTCTGAAAATGATGGTTCCACCTATTCTTCCCGAAGATTTACATTTGGAAACAGTAGAAGTTGTCCGGGATCTCCGTGATTGAATAGCACTGTACAACAACCTAATGGCCTGCGCAATTAACTGCGCTCGAAGATTTTCCACAACTCTGTTATGAAAAATCAACTCCCACTGCAAATACCACGTCAATTTATTTAAAGGTAACTGTTCTACAAAAGCAATGTCAAAATTGTATATATGTGAATTATAATTTGAATCCAGAATAAATTGCAACTACTCCGCCTGCAAGATTCTCATATTCAACTTTCTCAAAGCCTACTTTTGGACAAAAGAATCTCGAAATGAAATCAAATTCAGTATCCGGATCTGCAACTGATGTTACAATGAGACCTCCCCGCCCTTCAAACTCTAACATCTTCCCAAAGTCTGGTTTCAATTGTTTCACATCATTGGAACTTGGAACCTCGACCAAGTAATCACCCAAGCTATTTAGTTCTGCCCCAAACAATTTGAACATTTCCTAGTACATCTGAGAATTTTTCAACTTCAACAGACTGGCATTTAGAAGCTATGACCAATGGTAAGTCAAGTTCAACAACACCAGTTCCAGGTTGCTGTGAACATGCATCGAATGAACGAGGTCCAGTGTGCTGTCAAAGAAGGGCAGGCGCCGAGAAATTGCGATGAACATGGGCACCACACCCTGGAGGCTATGAAATTGTTGAAGGGCTCGTCAAATTTTGATGGAAGCGGTCACTAACGCCACATTTCTCTCGCGCATTCTCACCATGAAGCTTACCGTCCCTCCACCAATGTCCAAGCCAATGCGAATAGTGCCTTTTCCCAAGCCTTAGACATTAATCCACAGAAAACAACGAAATTTGTAAGTTTTTGATCAACAGTGAATTTAAAACATAGGAAAAAGAGCGACTTTACAGTTTGAGCGAGAGAGATATCAGCAAAAATTTGGTTTCGAGCCTATGCGCCGCGCGCACTCCCAGTGTGCCACGCCTGGTGAGTGCGCCGCGCCAGAGTTAAATTACACTGTGCAAAAGCGCTCTATGCGTCGCGCGCATGTGTGCGTCACGCCCAACGCCCAGTGCGCCGCACAGACTAACTCACCAACAGTCCAGCTCCAAAATGACAGCTTCTCCTTTTCATCATTAAATTTTGACTTTCTTTGATCCTTACTGTATCATTTCAACTGCATCCATTACTCGAACAATATGAGAAAGTTCATGTTTTGAAACTTAGCAAAATTTTTTGCTGCAGGTGCTAATAAACTCGATTTTATCCAAATCAAGGCATTTCAAAACAAGTCTTTAACTTTGGCATCTCAGTCATGATACATGGTAAACCTTTCGATCTCTTAGAAGCACACTGGCAGCACCATTAGAAATACGAATGGCTCCTTTTCGAAACCATGAAATGCCCTTCTTAAGATTGATTTGATATAGGCTGCATATATGAATTTTGACTTTGTAAAGTCTCAAACTAGGAACACCTACAATTTTGATCACCATCTGTATTTTAAGAGAATGATGTAGCCATTTCTTCAGAACCAATATAAACATCCCTGAACTTTTCATGCTAGTCCCAAAGAATGTATTCTGAACCTTGTTTTCCTTACAATCCAATCTCAGGAAGTTATGTGAATTTTCACAGCTTATATTCTCTGTCCTCTCTATCTTCTTGCATAACGTTGTCTTTGGCGGTTTTATTTTTTGTGGTCAGACAATTCAGCAAGCAAGAGCTCTGCTCTAACATTGGATGTCATAATAATAACTCTATTTGAGAAGCTAACTGCGCTACCTTGTCCATTCATGCGTCTGCCATTTTCAATTTTGTTTTACTTGTTTTCTCTCGGACCTTTTAGCTGAAATGATGAAACTCTTTGTTTTTTTGCAGGAATTATTGGTGGATCAAAGAGTCAAGACATGAAAACATCCTTAACCGAAAACTTGAATAATTACGGTAGTTTAATGTTATCTTTCTTCAAAACAAGGTTTTGAAGAAGAAACATTCTCAAGCCTTGTTGATGATAAATGACTGAAGACATTGTTTTGGATAAGTTTTGATGAACTTTTAGCGGTCAGACACATGCTAGCAGATAAGGGAAAGAGCCTTCCAACAGATAATTTATGCTTTTTAACGGAATGCAACCGGACTGGACAAATGAGACCCCTAATAATGAAATGTAAAAGAGAAATTTTGATTGCTGACGAAGGGCTGACGAGACTGAGTCTAACAAGTTGAACTAATCGAATGACAAAAAGCAGAGAACAAGTACATTAGAGAGGCTGAGGCACATGGATTGGGCCCTAACCCATGAGCCTAGCTCTCTGGAACTTAAATCAGTAAAATGAAATTAGTCTACTCATTTCATAAGATAATAGCCTCATGCAGTTCTGAAAGTTTGATCACTGAGTAAAAGAATAAAAAGCTCCATAGCTTGCAACAAAGTTTCGACTAGAATCGACCCTTCCTAGCTATATCTCTACTCTATTTATTCTATAGGGAAGCTACCAACAACTCCCTAGAAAATAGTGATTGAGTCCACTTGACTCCAAGTAAACAAAGATTGAGTTTCTTGGCTGCCTCTGGAATTCGAATTGCTGCAGAAAATCTTTGGGATCCTTTGGCTGCCTCTGGAATTCGAATTGCTGCAGAAAATCTTTGGGATCCTTTGGCTACCTTTGGAATTCGAATTGCTGGAGAGAATATTTGGGATCCTTTGGCTGCCTTTGAGAGTTAAGGAGGATGGAAAATCCTCCTAGAACTTCTCCTTGTTGTGTCCTCCAAGTCTTTATGATAAAAGCCTTAAACAAATGCTTAATAATTCATGATTTTCTGCACTCAACCTCATGTTTGGCACTCAAAGTATGTTAGCCCTAATCACCACCTATACTAGCATCATAAAACCAAATAATAATAAAAATGCAAGAAAGAGAGATCTAAGAAGGAAAAATGGTGACCATTAACCCCTCAAAATATGTCTAATGATGGAGCTCATCATGGGGAATACAATTTCATTCGAAATTTTCTGCATTTTCTATTCCTCTGCAAGGTATGAAATTTTTGTATTATATTTTCTAGTTCTATTGTTAAATTTGTGTAGTCTTTCTTGTAGATCCTGTAGGTACGATCGATAGGAAACATACATTCAACCAATATTTCAGAAAAAAATGTTATTTCTGAAAGTCAACTCAATTCCATTTGCCTCTCTCCCAAAAAAGTCCTTAAGTACTAGGATAATGGGGAATGTTATAGTTATTTTATCATTTTATGATATGGATTTAGCTATTCCATTTTCTTGGATCAAAAGGGCCATTTGTGCAAAGATGGTTTGAGCAGCTTCAGAAAAAAATCTACATTTACATAGTATATTTGAACAAAATTTTCAATGTGTTTTAATTATGCACATCTTTGGTTGCCAAATAAATCCCAACCAAAATTTTTCAATTTAATGGTCGTAAGAAAGAGAGGAGAAAACCAATAATTAACACACACAAACCATATGAGCTACTTCACTTCTCTATTGATCACACAAACTTGATACACATGACATGATTACAATGAACCCGACGAGGGGTATTTAAACTTTTTCTGACTAGCGGCTCGCCTAAAACAACTTCACAGTCACACACACACTCTAAATTCGACTTTTCCAAAACTATAAATTAAATCGAACTCACTCGACTTGAATTAATTAACTGACTCTCCTGAATTTTTCCAACTCCTCATGAGGGATTAATTAGCTTATGTTTACACTCCCCCTTAATTACAATTGTATGAATCAACATAACTCAAACATTGCTCAACAATGTATGCTAGGCTTACAATATAAATTGACTCAATTATCACTCAAACATGCCTATTGGTCTATGTCTCATCTAGGCTTACAATGACTCAAAAAATTTACAACTTTGCATTTTATATTTCTCTGCTTCCATATTCTATATCCTCGTAATTGCTTCATTCTATCTTGCACTTTCTTGCTGTTCCATATTTCTTTACTTGTTGTTGCTACAATTTTTATTTTAGTTTCTTTGAATTTGTGCTGAAAAATAATGTGATATTGTCTTTTACACCTTCCTCTTCAGATATTCATAACAATGTAAACTATGAAACGGGAACTATAAACTGAAAACGAGAAGTCTAGAAAAAATAACCACAAATTTATAGAAAAACAGCTCAAAAATGAAAAGTGTTAATGCTGGAATACCGGTTTTTTTTTTTGGGTAAATTTTCAACATGTTTTAAACATGGCAGTGAAAACAATTTTTTTTGGTGCAAAAAAAGACCCTGAAAACAAAAAGTGTTGATGCTGGAATACAGCTTTTTTTCTTCACGATAGATTTTCAACATTTTGAAATAATGACATCAAAGATAAAATATCATGACTCCAACAAACCTTAAAATTTCAAAAGAAAAATGAAAAAAAAAAAAATTAAAACAATGAAAAAAAAAACAGAAAAAAACAAAACAAAAGTTAAAAATAACAATAAAAAGTAAGTAAAAGTTCTATTAGAAGATAAAATAAAAAAAAAAATAACAAAAAAAATCAAATATATAAAAGTATATAAAAAGGAAAAAAAAAAAATCAAACATAAAAATGTAAAAAAAAAAATAGCGTATCAAAGATAAAAACACAAAAAAAATTTAAGAATTAAAAATATAAACAAAAAATAATATATATAAAAAAAAGATTTTCAAAAAAAGTAATTAAAGAAAAAAAATCAACGAAAGAAAAAAAGAAATGAAAATAATACTTTATTGAATAATTAAAAAAGAACAAACAAAAAAAAGATTAAAATAAATCAATAAAATATACATTTAAAAAACATTTAAAAAAAATTAATAAAATTTTAAATTTTAAAAATTAAAAAACTTTAAAATAAATCAAAATAATAAAAATATAAAAAGTCAAAAAACTAAAAAATAGAAAACATTAAAGGAAAAACAAATTATAAAAATAAGGAAAATATTTAAACGAAAACACTAAAAATAAATAAATTAAGATATAAAAAACCTAAAATAACAAACAAAAACTACTAAAACAAAATAACAAAAACTAATTAAAATTGATTAAAAAATTAATAATTAGAATTAAAAAAAATAAAAAATATACAACGTTTGTCTCTTGGGCCACCGACGGGCTCAAACCGATTCTCATAATTGGCTTTGAGACTGCTGGTGGCCCGAGGGGTCGTGTCATGCCCCTATACCTGTGGTAGTCTCCCAACCACTCTGTAGACGGGTGTGGCACTACCTTGTTTCTCTTTTTTCAAATAATCTACAAGTAGCCTACGCCTTTAGCAACAATTGTTCAATATTAATCAAATGTTCTTTCAATATGCGGAATAAAACATAAACATCATTATCATGTCCAAAAGTACGCCCATACATACAAGGGAGGGGCAACTCCATGTTAATAAGTCTACCCCATAATATGTGTCATAAAATGTATAAGTATAATACAATTCCAATCCAACAAAAGCCATTTTTGCTCCTTTGGTAAGGTGGGTTTATCTCTTGACCAAGTTACAACACTTGTCAATCCTTAAACCAACATAAAACATCCAATTACGGCGTTAAAATCAACCTTAGGAATTTATGCCCGAATGTGCCCGAGTACCGTGTTGTCAGGTCACTTGGGTCACCCTGGTGTCTGCTACTACACGTGACCTTCACGAACTTTTCGCGAGCGCCACACCTCCAAATCAACCTCTTGCACTTTGGTTGTCTTCATCCCACTAGTCCGCACTTGCTGCAACTCGTTCGCACCAATTCCTCCAAATGGTCCCTTTTGTTCACAGCTTGAACTCACGTTCAACTGTCTACTCGAGTTGACCTGAATCGAACCGACACCCTGCAGCAGCCTGAAACATTGTTTTGAACGCGTTTTTGCATGCGCTAACACGACTCGACCCGACGCCCTGCATGACCTCGCTACGACCTCAATCTTCGCTCTCCAAGGGAGGAGCTCACACCAACAAGATGTTGATGTATTGCCTTGATGCGTAGACACTCCTTTTATGTATCCCTTGCTTCCGAAATGCTTAATCCCATTGATGTCCAACTCCAACTCCACATTATGTATATATACATGTTTAGTTCATGTTGAATGTGAGTGGGGGCTTTCCCATGAGCTAACCCGCCACTTTCTCCACACATCACATCGACCTGCCACTTTAATATGTCAACCTCCATACTTTCATAATACGGCCGTGGCTACCAAGTGATGTATAAACATCAGTTCACCACCAACGTTTCCAATACTTAGCTGATTTCACACTTCTTCTTGTCCGTCATTTATTTCGTCGCACGACCACCAAGATTTCATCGCATCATAGCCAAATATTGTGTTTCATCATTTTCGTCCTTCGGGGCGCCCATCCAACTATGCATAGTAGTTTTCGTCGCACGCTCAACCATCGTTCATCGCATGTCCACTGAATTGTTATACCATATGCCTCGGTCATCATACTTGATTCATGGGCCTTACATACTCCCCCACATAGCAAGACTATCTTCCTCTATAGTTCCACCATCATCTCACAATATTGTCGCAATGTATGATCACACAATATTGTCGCAACTATCGTCACAAAGTGTCGTTGCTCCAACATCTCCAACAATATTCATGCTGCCCACCTCTGCTATATCCTCAATGCATAAACCATCAAATAACATGTCTAACATATCCTCAATCCGTGATCATCAACACATTGTGTCAACCCATCACATATGGTCAATATCATGTGAACCTCTGCATCAAGTACTCCAACCAAATCAACATAACAAAAGCTGCTATGTATCCATCATAACTCCGCACACTTCACGACCCCACAACTCAAACTAGTTGGGTAGCTAATCCAACAAGACATCCTCATCATGAGAATGCACATCCTTATACCATGCGTTAGTTGTTCCTCTTGAATTCTTTCACATCATCAACTCAATCAAGAATCCATCTTATCCAACTGTAATTATGTTATGTTTGGGTCCATGAAGTGATCTCCATCTCATCCACAACATGTTGTCCATGATGCTAATACATGTGCTACCTATATGTTGAGTAGTCACATCCTCCAAGAATCATCAAAAGTAAGATCTCTCCTTCTCATCAAATCAATCAAAGTGTCATATCCATGTCCATGAAGTAATGTTCATCCCATCTACAATATGCATCCATCAAGTAAAAAGTGTGGCTAAGTCAAGTGGACTCAACCCATGCCCAAGTGTATACCACCAAGGCATCTCCATCGCTACATCACCATCAACTCCAAAGTGCCCTGGCTTGATCATCTCTATCAAGTGGCTCCTCCCAAAAACACCCCATAAATGTGCTCAAAGTCAAGACCAATCTCGACCTCATCTCCTCAATGAATCAGATATTGCAAGATCACCATAACATGAAGCATCCAATGAATGCAACTCATCATGAACTCCCATGAATTTCCATATAAAGCTTTGGCAAGCATACTTGTATTGGCCATGAGTGCCATCACAAGTGGTTCTCACCCGACAAGTCATATGAATGTCCTCATAGGCTGCTCATCTAAGCAATGTCTTAGTTTCTCATGGCGAACTACATCCCATCAATCCATCTATGAAAGATCTCCATGTAGCATCAACAAATCCATCCTGATCCCAACATCCTGTTTTGACACTCCTCCATAATTCTCATAAGTGGCATCAATGTAAGTGCACTTGAATAATGCCTCCACAAAATGTATGGCCATGCCCTCATGTCAGTGTCCATGACTTTGGCCTCCCATGTTTCCATCAAACTGAACCCAAGTCAACTCTAGTCATCATCCATAAAGTGTAGTGTAGAGGTAAAATGCCCTCGTTCAATTCTACCATCATCCATCAATATGAGCACTTCCTTCAAGGCTTCTCCCCCACTAGAGGTGCACCAAGAGTTCCTTCTTGGTTGTAGGCCATCATGAAGTCTACTCCACCAGTGTGCCCTACCACCAAGGAAGTTATAGGTCATGTCGGGCACCTAGTCATTCCATGTGGCTAAGCATGACCCTTTCCATCACAAAGGTCATCAAGTTCCTCCCTTATACAGGGCACTTGAACCATCTAGAGTAAGGTCACAAATTTCCCTATCAAGGTCTTCAACAAGAAATGCCCCTTTTTCCTCCAATGTACAAGGTCTCCAAATAGGAATCTAAGGAGAGATCATCCATGGCAGTGATAAAGAAGTCCTCTTCTTGCTCACTCCTCCATACGATCAATGTTCCTTATGCTTCAATGAAACACAAGTCATATCTCCATGAAGACTCTCCAAGTGGGTGTCTTTCATCCTCAACAATTTCTTTGATGTGTTCAATCATGGTACAACTTGCTCTTCAATTTTCTCCTTGATCATGATCACACTTGCAACATCTTCATGTGGTTCATCCACCAATTCTTGCAATGTGTCTTGTCTTGGTTCAACATGTTCCACAAGTTCTTCCTTCATGTCTTCCATCTCTATAACATCCTCATGAGAATCATCCATCACTGATGCTTGCAATGTGCTTGGCCCTAGTATAACCTATTCAAAAATTCCATCATTGAAATCTTCCACATCTACAACATCCTTGTGTGAATCCACCATCAATGCTTGTAATGTCCTTGGTCCCAGTCCAACTTGTTCACCAAGTTCCTCCTTGACTTCTATCACATTCACAACATCTTTTGGTTCTTCAAGTTCAACAGTTTTCCCATGAGAGTTTCCCAAGGAATTCCGCATCTCTACTACCTCATCTCCAATGTGCTTCAAGAGTTCATACATATGCACAAGGGGCTTGTAGTTTTGCTTCCTTATTTCCTCCCAAAACCTTGTCATGTTTGCAAGCTCTTGTTGAGCCTTCAAACCTGCTTCTTTTATAGTTTCAATCTCCAATACTTTCGGAAAACTTTGACCGGTATTTATGCTTCCTTTGAGATACCAATCTCAACCAAGTGTAGGATTAGTAGCTTTGATACCACCTGTCATGCCCCTATACCTGTGGTAGTCTCCCAACCACTCTATAGATGGGTGCGACATCAACGACTTGAATCACAAATGTATAAGTATAATAAAAGTCCAATACAGCAAAAGCCACTTCTGCTCCTTTGGCAAGGTGGGTTTAACTCTTGACCAAGTTACAACACTTGTCAATCCTTAAACCAACATAAAACATCCATTTATGGTGCTAAAATCAACCTAAGGAATTTATGCCCAAATCTGCCCAAGTACTGTGCTGCGGGGTCACTTGGGTCACCCTAGTGTCTAATGCTGCAAGTGACCGTCACACATTTTATGAGAGAACCATGCCTCCAAATCACCCTCTTGCACTATGGTTGTGTTCAGCCCACTAGTCTGCACTTGCTGCAACTCATCTGGACAAATTCCGCCAAACGGTCGCTTCCGTCTGCAGCGTGAACTCACGTTCAGTTGTCTTCCCGAGCTAACCCGACTTGACCCAACACCCTGCGGCTGCCCGAAACACTGTTCTGAATGCGTTTCTGCACACGTTGACCCGACTCGACCCGACGCACTACACGACCTCGCTGCAACCTTAATCTTCATTCACCAAGGGAGGAGCTCGCATCAACAAGATGTTGATGTCTTGCCTTGATGCATAGACACTCCTTTTATGTATCCCTTACTTCCCAAATCCTTGATCCCATTGATGTCCAACTCCAACTCCATGTTATGTATATATACATGTTTAGTTCACGTTGAACATGGTGGGGGCTTGCCCCTGAACCGACCCACCACTTTCTCCACACATCATGTTGGCCTGCCACTTTAATACGTTGGCCTCCTATTTTCATAATACGGTCATGGTTACCAAGTGACGTATAAAAGTTGGTTCGCCACCAATGTCTCCAACACTTAGCCGATTTCTCACCTCTTCTTGTCCATCGCTTCTTTCGTCGCACGTACACCAATATTTTGTCGCATCATAGCCAAATCCTGTGTTTCATCATTTTTCATCCGTCGGGGCGCCCATCCAACTACACGTAGTAGTTTTCGTTGCACGCTCAACCATCTTTCGTCGCATGTCCACTTAATTGCTATACCACATGCCTCTGTCATCATCCTCGACTTGTGGGCCTTACAGGTCACTTAGCATGGGCAAGCAGAGTTGTTGCAGCCCCGCTCGCCCACAACAGACGACCCCTCGGGCTACCAATTGCTCAAGGGATGCAATGATTCCTTTTTATTTATTATTATTATTATTATTTAATTATATATGTTTTATTTTTTTTAATTATACATGTTTTATTTATTTTTAATTATATATGTTTTGTTTATGTTTTAAAATTATTTTTAATATATTTTTTTATTTTCTTGTTTTTTATTTTTTCAATGTATCTATATTATTAATTTTTTTATTTTTTATAACTTAATTGTATTTTTTATGTTTATGAGTTTTATAAATTATATGTTTAATTTTAATTTTAATTTTTTTTAATACTTCAAATGTAATCTAAATCATTTTTTTCTGGAATTTTTATTTTTAAAATGTCGTCTTTTTTATATAAAATTTATAAAATTTGTTATTTTTCTTAAAAAATTATTCAAAATTATTCAATTTTTTTACTTATTTAAGTTGTCTTTTTTAGCAAAAATGTCTTAAAATACATACTTTTTTATTATATGTATATGCAAAAAGTATATTTTTTGTCAATTTTTTAAAATTATTATTTTTTAGTGATAATTATTTTATGTGTATTGAAATATTAATTAACGATATATAAATATAAAAGAAATCCTAACCTCAAAATATTGATTTTATTATTATTTTTAAACTTTGGAGTATATATTGCAAAGGAAAACAAAATACAAGAATTTGTAAACCTTTAAAACCAAATATCTTAAGACGAAAAACATGAAGAGGAATAAGACCACCTGAAAAATGGTTAGATAATCAACATTTAAATTTTTTTTATGTATAGTTAGGACATAATAAAATTTAAAGTATCAAAAATATGCCTTGAAAAAAAGAATGTTAATGATTTTCAAAATCCACATGAAAATCTTCAACATTTTAAATAAAAATCCACACTTCATACGTTATAAAATTTAAAGTGTCAAAAATAAGCCCTCTAAAAAAGGCGGTTGATGTTGCATCAACACTTTTCAAAATTAGCATGAAAAATCACTAACATTTAAAAAAAAATGTTCATACCTAATATATGAGAAAATTTAAAGTAGCAAAAACATGTAAAAATAAAAATGGTGTATTCTGAATCAACACTTTTCAAAATTAGATGACTTTTTGCTACCTCAAAGAAAAGGTGTATTCTTAATCAACACTTTTCAAAATCAGATGACTTTTTGCTACCTCAACAAATCGAGTACTCATATTAGTTCTTGTTTCAAATTTTACATTGTTTCATTCAACCATGGATTGTTGCCACAACATTGCATCTTTAATCTGTCTTCTTCACTTTGTCGTGTGTGCTTCATATTCATGTCTTTCGTTCTACCATATTTCTTGATAGCATTATATTATCTCTTCTTGACTCCATTGCGAAAAAATGGTTTTAATGCATTCTTCCTTGTTTTCAGAGACTTCCATATCATTCTCTTCACATTCATCATCATGCGTTGTTGCTTTAGTCCTACAATCTGCACACTCAAGATCATTATCACTATTTCATTCAATTCTTTTATTCCAGCTGATTCTTTAAGACTCACATCAATTTGTTCAATTGGCCTTTGAATCCATTCTTCAATGAGCTTCAAATCTGCATCAAACTTAATAACAACCTTGATTTCAACATCTTCTCCCATGTTATTTTGAGCTCCTGCATATTCAAAAACAATGTTGAAAGTATCTTTATTATGCTCTTCAGTGAGAGCTTCCTCCTGCATCTTCCTTCTCTTCTGTATTTTCAACTGCATGGAGGTTACCTTCCACTGTTATGTTGTTAGTGGATATTCTCATAAAAAACTCTTCAATCACTTTATCCTCATCTTCATAATCAACTACTTCTAGATCAAGTACTACTCCATGAGGAGTTCCAACTGCTTCATATCTTATTACTACAAAGGAAACTTCAACCTTCAACGCTTCATCAAATATTGTGCTTACCATATTACCATAATCAATCCTTGTTTCAAAAAAGAAACCACACATAACATCAATATAATGTTCATCCACCCTGTGGTGCGTTGTCTAAGCATGCATGTGCTCATTGTCAATTTCATTGAAAATCTCAAGTTCACCAAATCCATCAACTATGGATGGATTCACCAATGCACATCTGACTTTGCAATCATCATCCACATGTGTTTCATCACAGTGGGATTCAACATCGTCCGCACCATCCACGTTATAGTGGATTGCTTGAGCATTGATATTCTATTTCTCTTCTTCACATACAAAGGCTTCAACTTCTCTCTTTGCAATCTTTGTTGCATCTTCTTTATCCATTTGCATGATTTCATAATGGTTTTCAATTTTATACTGTTCATGACCATCTTCCACTTTTGAGTGAGATTCTCCAAGCTTTGTTGTCCTCTCAGAGACTTGCTCATCTACTCTAAGATTTATCGCTAACTCAATAGACCGTGACACATCTTGTTGTTGCATGTCACTCCCCCTTGCACGAAATTCTTATTTCAAGATCTTCCATGCTTCCTTGGAAATTGTAGCTTTTGCTACCTTGCACATAATTGGTTCATCCATTGCTTGCTAAATAAAACTCAAAGCTAGGGCATCATTAAACTTATGAGGTGGTATAAAATCCATGCTACACCAATCAACCTCGATTACATATTTTTCTTCTGCTAGACTTCTCAGTTCCTTGGCTGCGATCTGAACCTCTCTAAACACTGCAAGAATCTCTACCTCCTTTTTTTTTTATCCATTTTCTTAGTATTTTTTAGTCGCGTTTTGTGACCCATGATTGTTATCATTCATCTATCTTATCATTGCTTGCATGATCGAATGAGGCTATTTTCCATATCACCCCGAAAAAAATATGATTTTTCATATGCACCCGTAAGGCACAATCTTCATCCAAAAACATGTCATGCTTGAAAAAACACCAAAATATTTTTGTAGAGTGACAGAATTTTGGAAAGCACTAAATTCTCTTGCAAATAAAAACTCCCAAAACTACAAAATCTTGATTCAAATATGACCTTTTTTATACCATGCACGCTTTTCCTTTTTAACACTTAAAAAAAAAACAAAAAACAAAACTTATCTTCACACCAAAAAAACACATTTTTTAATCTCTTAACAAAGCCCTCTTATAAATCTTTTTATAATAAGCCCTTTCTAAATACTTTATTATAATATACCAAAAATCACAATTTAAAATATTTCTCCACCTTCACGTTATAACCATCACCTCATTTTCGAACCTCTCATACATAATCTTCATGTTACCTTATTTTTAGTCCCTGTCGCGCCTGCGGAGGGACTATTGTAATTGAAAATGGGCAGATAGCATTAGTTTTACTTGATTTTTTTGTCTAAATTTCAAGACAGGCAATGTTTTTAGGTTCAAGTGTACGCATTTTTTTTTTTGTCTTATTGGCCTCTTCCTGAGGCTGGGAGGCTATAAACTTGGGTTATACTCATATTTTTTTTCTTAGCATTTTTAAATATCGATAGTAATACTAAAATTAGTTTAAGACAATAAATGTTTGCATGAGTTTTGACTATAAAAGAGTGCGTATAAAAGTTTGCATAAGTTTTTTAATAAGACTTCACCAGGTTCGCCATATCTGCATGTACTCTGATAGCTGACACCGTTGTAAACTTGAAGGTTGTTTGAAGGCTGTTCACCACATCTGTTTGAAGGCTGTTCAAACACATCTTTCGACCTTGAAGGTTGTTAAGGCTTTGTTGTGGTGACCCAGAACCTAAAAATTATGGAACTTGAAGGATGCGTACACTTCCTTCTTTCGGAGAATGGCTCCCCGTAGAACTGCTACACCAGCAGAGTTTCTCCACCAGCATCGCTACTTCCTTCTTTCAAAGAGCAGCTGCCTGCAGAAATGCTACACCAGCAGAGTTGCTCCACCAGCACCGCTACTTCCTTCAACAGAGAAGAACCACCAGCAAAGTCGCTCCACCAACAGAGAGCTACGACTACCTTCAATAGAGAAGAACCAGTAGCAGAGTTGCTACCACTACCTTCAACAGAGAAGAACCACCAGCTACTTTCAGGTTTGTGCCCCTATTTCGTAACATTGATGTGAATTGTTATTTTGTGGTTTACCTCCAGTTCCCCTAAGCAAGGAGTGACTGAAAACCAATAATTTATCTATTTGATATGTGTAGAACTCCTATACTCTAAACATTTGGTTCAATTTAAGAGCGGCCCCAAGTGATTGTAATTTTTTCTTTTTTCTTAGTTTGGAACACATGACAATTTTTTTCAAAAAATTGAGATTCTTTTGAAAATCACCGATCTACTGGAACCAAATTAATAGCACATAATAGTTTGTTCTATGAATTTTTGACATAGAAGCCTATGGTTATTGGAGTAGAAAATTGCAGTGACTGGTGAATTCAAGAAGAACCATGTTCCTCAACATCATGTTGATCATGTTCTCTTTTATTGATTTACTGTTTCGTTACAACATTTTCTAAGATATTTCTAAGTTCCTAATTACATATACGCTATGATATTAAAAAAAGAAGGCAAACAACATAAGAGCACTGCATTGAATATCTATCTTACCGGCTAATATCTCTTTGGTTATTAGAGCATCTGTTGATCAGTGATACTACAATTGAGATTATAATAATTTCATTTATCTTTTTGGACATAGTAATGTCATACTTGAGTCATCCCACTACCAAGTCTGATATAATCATATTACCTCTGAACGCACTTGAATAGTGGCTTTGTTTCCCCTTGCTTTTTCCTTGGTCAAATTATTGGACAGATTGAGTTAAGAAATAAGCTATATATCATGGCCGATCTTTGGGGAAAGGCTTCTGCAAGCAAGCCTATTGAGAAGCAGCAAGTCCCTCTGATAAATAGTATGTATTTTCTATACAAAGCCATCAATGACACAATACTAGTGTGGATTTACTACACAGAGCCATCAACTATACAACAAACTAGCTCAGCTTCTTTGACTTCTTCTCTCAACAACAATGCTGAGAGAAAGGATCGCAAAGTTGGGAAATGATTACACTTTTGGTTTGATGGATTTTTCATGGACAATTTTCCTCAACCCACTTGTCTTTCCCTCAGCAACACGTGGTTGTCTTTTTGCATTCACAACTAGGAATACAAAATCTTAACATCTCAGCCCTTCTCACTCGCATTCTGGAGTTCCTTGCATTTTTTGGTTCGTTGTGCAGTCATGTCACTAGCCATTTCTTATTTGTTTTCCCATCAATGAGTATGCATTTTGGCTCTGTCTTTGTTGTTCTGGCAGTGTGCGGGCAATAATGGCAGACTCATGCAATCAGAAGCCGACAAAGTTGATAAAAATGCCGTAAATAAATATTTTTATTTTTATTTATGTCTGTTTTACTTATATATTCTTGGACACATAAATATCGTGGCATATAAAAATAGACATATAACCACCCTTGGGAATCAATACCTTCGACAATTGGCATTCATGCAAAGTCAGCGTGAAAAGCCTCTCTTTTTTAATTAATTTTAACTTAAGAATGAAACTTCGCAACCAATGCAATTGATCTTATTAGTTACCGATCTTAGTTACCGCTAACTAAATCTATATTAAGAGTTTTGACCCAAATATTTTCACTTCAATGCTTTAACCTTAATCCTCAATGTCCGAGTTACTGGCTTCAGTGATAATTTTTCTGGGTTCAAACATGGTTGCAAGTTCTTGTTGTTCCAGTTAGAAAAGTTGCAGAGTTGTTAACAGATCTTGCTTTCGTTTCGCTCGTCACAGATCTCATAGATCTCGCTTGGCTAATGGGAGGGACTTGCTCCCATGCAACCCATCTTGTTTAACTCTCGGTTTCGTTCCCTTTTTATGACATTCAACACTAACAATCTTCACGTGTTTATTGTTTCGTGCTAAGGCGCTTCCCACGATGCTAATGTTCCGTGTTAGTGCCCTAATGCATTGAAAAAAATACAAAACCTACGTGGTGCGAAAATTTCCCACATGCAACACAACCATTGTTGAGCCCTAGTGCGTTGTAAGTGTGTCATAACTCAACTAAGAAGAAAAACATATTTCTCTCTTCTCTCTTATTGGTTAGTGTTGATCCTTTTTTCTGGCTCTTTGTAACTTAGTTCTGATCTTTATGACTTTAACTTTGATACTAATTTGTTGGTAAGGTAGAGAGGAGAAACCTAATAATTAACACACACAAACCATAGGAGTTTTTGCTCTTCTCTATTGATCACACAAACTTGATACATATGACTTGATTACAATGAACCCGATGAGGGGTATTTAAACTTTTTCCAACTAGCTGCTCACATAAAATAACTTCACATGCACACACACTCTAGACTTGATTACAATGAACCTGATGAGGGGTATTTAAACATTTTCCAACTAGTTGCTCACATAAAATAACTTCACCTGCACACACACTCTAAATTCGACATTTCCCAAAGTATAACTTAACTGAAACTCACTTGACTTGACTTGACTGACTTAAATAAGTCTCCTAAATTTAGCTAGCACCTCATGCCAGAGTAATTAACTTATTTCAACATTTAAATCCAATGTTTTATTAATTATTGTTGGTAGAGTAATTAACTTATTTCAACATTTAAATCCAATTTATTATTAATTATTGTTGGTATAAGTTTATCCGTACTATTATTCTAATCTGTCTACTATTAGTATGTGGAAAATAATATTAATTGGTATATGAAAATTAAAATAAGATCGTGTGATTGATTATTATTTTTGATGATATAAGTTTATTGGTACTAATAATAATATTAATGGGGATATAGAAATTCACATTTTCAATAAAAATTTTGAATAATTATTATTAAGTATATTTAAATTATAATTAAAAAAATTGTATTGTTTTGTTTTGTAAGTTTGGTAGTATTTTTCATTTTTCTCTTTTTTTCTCTAATTTTTTTTTTTTTTTTTAACTCCATTTTCATTAACATGTACAAATACCATCACTCCAATGAAAAAGAAAATTGAACTTGTGATAAGTGCTATAACAACCCGCCTTATCATCATTTAACTAAAACCCCACACACAAAAAAAATATATTATTATTAACATATAATTAATTATAATTTATTACGATTAACTAAAATTGATCATAATTAACTAAACATTTTAGTTTAAATTTTGAACTATAGGACAACTTTTAAGCATTATCTTTCTCCTATCGACCCGTCAAAGGAGTAGTGGCGGGATGAATGATCCTATGCCTCGTCATTGGACCGCACACTTTATCCCATTGCTCATCTTTGATCAAGTCAGTGTGTACTTACATGGCGGTCCCATATGGAAGTGGAAACGGAAAAATTATGCATATCATCAATATTTTTTTATGGTTTTCTTTAATATAAAATATGTGACTTAACTCTTTTTAATAATTTCAATCTCATGCACTTCAACGGATTAAAAAAGGATATTTGCTATCTTTGGTTTAAAACCTTTAGTTGCTTTAAAATTTCCTTACTGCATTTAATTTATGTAATTTCTTTATCGCAGCTTCAATCTTATTTCATTTTAGTAGTTTTAATTTTCGTAAGTGTTTAAATTGTAGAAATGTTTAGTTAGTTTATAAAGAATTTTTACTATAATGAACTTATGCACTTTAAATCTTCATATTTCATGATGAATAATCGTCACAATACATGTCAACTTGCATTGATGGATGTTTTGAGAGTTGGAAAATAATTTAAAAAAAGTTATGTTTAATCTCAATTTCTAATCATTAATTGGGAGTTGCAATTTAAAATTTTTATATTTTTATATTTGTTTAACTTGGTATTCTCAATTCAAGATTTCTAAATTTCATATTTTTTTTTAATGTAATAAGGTTGTTTAATTTTTGTCATTATAAATCAGATTTTTAAATTAAAAATAATACAAAATATTGGTTTGAAATAATTTTTTTACATTTGATAATAAATAGAAAGAAAGATTTAATCATAACTTGTTTTTACCACATTTAATACATATAAGTGTTTTCTTTATGAAAATTTAATAACGAAAGAGGAAATCATAACATAATCCTATAACATATAACATGATGTTAAGAGATCCACAATGAGAATTTATAGTAAGTATAATATATATTATATTATGTAAATCATAACATAAACCATGTTAATTACTTTATTTTTGAGTTTTTATTGATAAGTTTTACTATGTTGGTCATCTTTTATGTCTTATAAGATTTCGTTAGCCATATCTAATATATACAAATGCTATGGGATGTATGCACCTCAAGGATATTTAATTTCAGATTCCAAATATTTTATTGTGAGCGGTCCATGCAATTTCAAACCAAGATTCAAGATCGAACCAACCATGTTGTTCATCTTTCATCTTCATGAGTGATGAATTTGATGAAAAGTTAATTTATTATAAAAACTTTAAACGACAAAATTTTAAACATAAAGTTTATTGACACTTAACCTAAAAAGTCAAAACTTCAATTTTTTATATAACACTTTAGGAGAAATCCAAATTCCAATCCTACTCACCACTAAATAAATAAATAAATGTGTATGTTTTATTCTACTGAAACATAAAGAAAGCTGAGATCCGCTTTATTCAAATCCCTTTAGGAACAATTGGACCCAAAATCCTTTAGGAACCATTAGACCCAAAATCTAATGGAATGGTAAATTTCCAAATTGATTTCACCAATGAGGTCAAATTTTGTAACTATGATGGGTGAATTTCCAAATTGACTCAACCAATTAGCTCAAATTTAGTAACTATGACGTGATCGAATTCAGTGGTTATGATGCACACTATTGCATAGTTATTCAAATTCAATAATAAAAAAATAAATAAAATTGGATAAATTCGGATTAAATTTTTTCAATTCAAAAAAAGTTTGAGATTATACTTCTTAAACATTTAAATATATCTATATATATTTTATATAATGGCTTGTCATTTTTTTTTTAAAATTTTGAAATTTAAATAAGTTTTAATAATTTTAATTAATATAAACAGTTTTAAAACTACAATTCACAAACCAAAACTATAATCACATTTGTTTGCTAT
Organism: Pinus albicaulis; assembly: GCA_034641835.2. Taxonomy (NCBI): domain Eukaryota; kingdom Viridiplantae; phylum Streptophyta; class Pinopsida; order Pinales; family Pinaceae; genus Pinus; species Pinus albicaulis. Next base: position 781,032,376 of record CM076576.1, on the reverse strand, counting down.
CTCCAAAATTTCTCTTTTCTTCAAAACTCAAAATTTTCTTCTTACTTTCTCATCTTATTTAAAATGTTTTTTATTTAAAAATTAAATATTCAAAGCTCAAATCTACATCCATTCTTATTTTCTAATTTTTTCTTAAACTTAAAAATTAAATATTCAAAACTTACTTTTATAAAATTCTTTTTAATATAAAAAAATCAAAATTCATAATTTATGCTCAAATTCTTATCTCAACTATTTAAAAATAATAATTACTTTTATTAAAAAAAATTCAACTTCAAAATATGTGTTCAAATTCTTTCTTTCTTTATTAACCCAATATTTTAAAACATGTTCCTACTATAATCCCTTTCCATTTCCATTTCCTATCTGTGATATTACAGCCATCTCTTATATCTTTTAAGTTGCTGCACTTACCCCAAAACAAACCATTTAATAAATTAGAAACCATGACTTGAACCTAATCACAACCATCTATTATATCTTTAAGTTGCTGCGATTACCAAAAATCCAAATTAAAAAATCTATCTATTATATCTTAATTTGCTGCACCTACCAAAAACCCAAATTAAAAAATCTATCCAATAAATTAGAAATCATGACGTGAACCTACAATCAAACGAATTGATTTTTTAGCAAATTATTCGATGTACAAATCGAATTCCCGAATTTTGGTATTATTTTCGCCAGTACGGGCGAATTTGGTAACTATGCACTATCGCTAAACTCGTTTTTCCTTCGGCTTCATCACAGATCCACAGTATAATGTTTCGAATGACTTTGTAAACCAGCTTTTCGTGATAACTTTCCAAAGTATTTCTGATAAAAGTTCCATCTTATCCAACCTTGGAAAGGTTTGAGTATTTAGCTTTTTGTATTTTCGTGCTGCGTCCACTGCTGCGTCTTCACAGTTTTTGGGGGATTTTTGTTATGTCTGCTTAGAGGGAAATGTTTGCACATAACTTTTGAAAAAGAACGGAAAAGGTATGTAATTATGGTGCATAATGCTTATTATTACGCTATCATCACGACACAGTCGATTACATTATCCTCGTAAAAAAAACGTAAAAAATAAAAACGTGGAACACATGTATAAACTACATTACAATATATATGTTATTATATAGTCCATTGTAATGGGAGAATCAGTTCGTGGGAGCATTTTATGATGCCAAATGCACGGAACTGAATGTTCTCACATCTCTACAGTTATTGCAGACTGAACAAATTCCACAAAGTCACGTGGCCTATCAATGGGAACCCACTTCCCGCAGTTGTCGAACATGTAGCACACCTGCTCACCGGTACGGTTGGTAGAACCGATCACAAATATCTTGTCACGCCACAACGTAGCGCAAATAACAACGTCCATACGTTCAGGAAGAAACGCAACCACGTGCCAAGAGTTCTCTATGCCGTTATATCGCATCACTTGTTTGTTATGGAAGCAATACAAGTGCCCCAACGCAGCTAAGCACGACCTTGGGCATCCCTCGATACTTAACATATTGTCTACCCTCTTCCAAATATGTTTATCCGGGTCGAATACTTCCGCGCTTCTATCTAAACGAGCAGGCGAGTCTGTGGAATACCCGCTTATCACAGTGAATTTCCCATCCAAACAGACTCCCTGGCATCGATGTCGTTCTTGGCTCATGGGAGGTAGAATCTCCCACTTGTCTTGTTTAACATCATAAACCTCTGCAGTCCGCAGAGGGCTTATATTGCTATCGTGTCCTCCAGCGACGTAGACAAACCCATCGGGAGAAACAGAGCAGGCAAAGAAGGATCGAAACTTGGGCATATCTGCTCCGCGCCGCCAAACGCCGGACGTGAAGTCATAGACAAATATACAGTTGGAGGGATGCCATCCCCCAATCATAACCAGACTCTGATCCACGCAAATACATTGACAGAAGAGGGGAATCCCATTGGGAAATTGGGGAATTGGAGGAAGCCAATCCCAGGTTCCCTGCAGAGGGTCATACAGAGTTATCCCCTGAGGGGGTGCCCCCTCCCTGTTCTTCCCAGTCAACATCCCTTGAGGAATAGCCTGAATCAAGCATATCAATTGCTCACTAGTCCCACAGATCTTTCTGTCTTCATAAAACCGAGGGCTACACACCATATCCTCCCAGCGTTTGCACACAGCTTTGAGCTTATCGTGTGACTTGTAAGGCACTCTCAGCAAGCACTGTCGACCGAGGTCGTCTGGAATATTAGGAATAATCTCCATTAATCGAACTACTGAATCCTCAAGTTTCTCCAAATTAAACATAAGCCACTGAACATTTAAATCAATGAGCCTCGAAACCGTTCGGCTTTATGCCGAAAGAGGAGAAGGGTTGGGCAAATATACACAAACCACCATGAAATCTTGCGGTAAGAAGAGCTTTTTTTTAAATGGCCCGAAGAATAAGAAACGTGAAAATGGAGGACTGGGGAGACTAAGCGGAGAGCTATAAAGATCGCGTAATCGCGACATAGAAGGGACAGGCCATTATCGTGACAGTTAATTTTCCGAGTTTAAAATCTTCAGGCAAAGCTTGTCGACGAAGTATTAATAAACAATGCAGTAGGATAATGAGCCAACGAATTGTAGCTTGTAGACGAAGTATTAATAAACAACGCACTAGAATAACGAGCCAACGAATTGCCACCCACAAATTGTTTTAATCTTAGTTCCTAGCCATTCGCTATCGGAATTGCCTCTTCATTTGCCATGGGTGTTGCAGACATTTAACATGTGTGCAACCACATGGATCCACAGTTTTGGATATGTTTTTATTACAACCACATTCATATGCAACAAATGCATATGCACTTAGACATTTAACATGTGTGCAACCACATGGGGGTGGATCCACAGTTTTGGAGATGTTTTTATTACAACCACATTCATATGCAACAAATGCATATGCACACGTTCCACACAACCATGATTTTGAGAAGGGTGTTCATGAAAGTAATGGCCACGGAGTGTGTACATTTGTTAAAAAGGGTGGAAATTGTATTTGTGATATTGTCTTTATAAAGACAGTAACATGAAAATGAGAAAGGGCGAAGATGTGTGTATAGGTTAAAGAAATTCAAGGTGTGCTTTTAATTAACAAACCCATTCTCATTATAAGGTGAATGCCACTAGAGGTTTGGATATGAAAGTGAAGTAGATAATAAACACATTTCTCCTACACATTCACCAATATTTTTAGTATCCTCGTCTTTATATTCACTTTTTAACTTTCATACTCACTCTGATGGGTGGGGTGGGTGTATATATATTTTTAATGAGAATGCTATTTTTTTTTAAAATGGAACGTATGTATTTATCATATTATTAATATACATTTTCATCTTATATTTTTATTATCATAATTATAGTGACAATGGTGAATGTGGGTGCTTATAAATGTGCACATTTTTATTATTGTGGGCATTGAATAAGATAAGATAGGAGGTGACAATATTTGTTTGTAACAAATACACATGCTTATTTCACGCTTTTTCTCTTGCCCCATCTCATCATTAATGCACCACTAATGAGCCTTCTTCTCCTACGTCATATCATCATTAATGCACCACTAATAGGTCCTAAAACCTTCACCATGGTCAAGGAAGGAAAACAAGCAATTGAAATCCTAAATGAACAATACTTGAACCAAACCACAAAGGCCTTTTTAGAGAATTTTTGGCCTTTTAGTAGAATATGGGGACCATTGTGAGATTTTATGGACCATAAATAGTTTTGGGTCTTTCACCATGGTTAGGGGAAAAATAAAAGGGACCTTAGGCTCTATGTGAACATTATTTTGCTCAAGTGTCATGGATAAGGCCTCAAACAACCATACAAGTCCTATATACGAGAATGTTGGCCTTCAAGTGAAATACAAGTGTCATTAAGAGGTTTTCTATACCTTAGATGAGGGATTGAAGCCTTTCCCATCGTTAATAAGGAAACTAGCATCATACATCCGAAACAAACAAGGGTCCACTAATTAAGGGTCATTAACTAGCCCTTGAAATTCCACACAAGATTTCCAGAGCATATTTGGTCTCTAAGTGAGATATGTGAACCATTAGTAGTTATTTTTCACCCCATATGGCTCTTAAGGATTTTACCACTATTAAAGTAGGAAAATAGAACCCTTAGGCTTTGAATGAAGCTTATGGGTTCAAGGGAAATGAATGAAACCTCAACCACTACACATGACTTCTCTACTGAATCTTTGGCCTCCAAGTGGGATATATGTATTGAAAAATAAGAGATTTTATGTGAGAGGAATCATGCATATGAAATTATTGACTATGTTTAAGGGAAGAGGTTAGGGCGTTGGATCCTATGCAAAGATTCTAGTGCATAGGGCCATGGAGGAGACCTTGAACCAACATCCATGAAATATTTAATAGATGTGTGTACTTAGAGGTTTGAATACATGTTGGGCCTTACGTCCTTAATGAGGGCTGTGGGAGAAAAAAATATCTTCAACCCTAAATGACACTTATCATGTTCAAGCAACATGAATAGGGCCTTGAACCAACAAATAAGCCTGATGAAGGGCACATTTGACATCTAAACGTGATATGCACACCTTTAGGAGGTTTTGTGAACTATAGGTGGGTCATGGGGCCTTAATCATGTTAGAGGGAGATAATAAGGGCCTTTGACCCTAAATTAAGTTTATATGGTCAAGGCTTGAACCATAAGATTTAATATCCTCTTCTTTCCTAACACTACCTTAATAAGGACTCAGAGGTTAACCCAAGGATTGACTAAAAAGATTAATGACCATGTTTCCAATTATGTTGTATGCATGTGACTTATGGGATGTACTTGATTGGAAGGATATAATTGACAGTATTAATTGTTGAGTAGGTTAGCATATACACTATGATCAATATTTGCTTGAAAATGAAAAGGATTCTAATGTTATGAACAATTGTAAGTTTTGTTAGGGGAATAGGACTTGCAGGACCCCTAGGTAGAGTTGATTAAAGGAAGAGGAAGGCCATGTAAGTCAAATTAAACATTGTGAAATATTTATGGTACCATTTTACTTTAGTGCATATTATATTACATATATTCTATATCTACATGAACGTGTTTTCACATGATTGATCTAAGTGATGTGGGACATTGGATCCCCGAGGAGGATGTCGAAATTATACCAATGGATTCAATCCGATCATTTAATGTACTAAAAAAGGATATTAGATCATTCTACTATATTTTCAGAATATAAAACACGATCTCTTAGTCACATGCAAGTAAGAGAAAGAACTAAATCAATTGCGCAACACAAGATATTCCTTGGGAAAGTAACTGCTCAAAACCCCTCTATCTCTACTGTATAATAAGCCAAGGAATCATGAAACAATTCAATGCATAGTTGCATGTGATTGAATCCTTGGTATTCCATCGAAACTCTTCTTGTACCAAATCTGACCATAGTCGCTCCCACTTTGGTAACTGCTCCCTCCCATTCACAAAATCCTGGTAACTATGCCAGCTCTTAGGAAGGCCTAGAAGTGTTAGGCTCACCAAATTATCATCAGCTACAGTAATCCCAACACTTCCAAGATCATCTCGACATTGAGTGAACTTGATCAAGTATTTCTGGATTTTTTCGCCCTTTTTCTTTTTTTATTTTCCTAAGCTCGACCTTGAGTGCCAATTTCCTGTGGTCACTACTACTTTGAAACAGATCTATCAAGGCATTCCACATTGCATATAGTGTTTCCTTTCCATGGAGACTCTAGACACTGTGATCTCGAACTCCCTCTAATAATATCCTCCTCGCCTTTGCAACATTCTTTCTCCATGCTTCATGTTGCGCGACATCTGTCTAATTGGGTTCAGGAATATCAGTGTCAATGAACTTCTTTAGTCCGTTATCCTCCAATGATGCCTCCATCATGTCCTTCCATGCAATATAGTTCGCATTTCCCTCGAGGGCATATTCGAGTCTCAAGCGAGTGAAAGACATCCTGGTTAGTTGCTAGCTCCAAAGAATGTATCTGAAAATTTGAATATTGTTCAACACAATCTCAATTTCTTCTCCACTATTGTGATTCTTAGCGCTTCGATACCATGTAGAAATTATATCAATGGATTCAATCCGATCATGTAATTTACTAAAACAAGATACTAAATCCTTCTACTATATTTGCGGAGTATAAAGCATGATCTCTCAATCACATGCAAGTAAAAGACATAAGTAAATCATATGACTTTTTGCTACCTCAAAAAAAAGGTGTATTCTGAATCAACACTTTTCAAAATCATAAGATTTTTGGCTACCTAAAAAAAAGGTGTATTCTGAATCAACAATTTTCAAAATCAGATGATTTTTTGCTACCTCAACAAAGCGGGTACTTGTATCAGTTCCCGTTTCAAATTTTACATTGTCTCATTCAACCATGGACTACTGCCACAACTTTTCATCTTCAAATTGTCTTCTTCACTTTGCCGCTTATGCTTCATATTCCTATCTTTTGTTCTACCGTATTTTTTGATAGCATAATATTATCTCTTCATGACTTCATTGCGGAAAAATGGTTTTAATGCATTCTTCCTTGTTTTCAGAGACTTCCATATCATTCTCTTCACATTCATCATCATTTTTTGTTGCTTTATTCCTGTAATATGCACACTCAAGATCATTATTCACTATTTCATTCAATTCTTTATTCCAGCTGCTGCTTTAAGATTCACACCAATTTTTTCAATTGGCCTCTGAATCCATTCTTCAATGAGCTTCAAATTTGCATCAAAATTATTAACAACCTTGATTTTAACATCTGCTCCCATGTTATTTGAGCTCCTGCATATTAAAAAACAATGTTAAAAATACTTTATTATGCTCTTCAGTGAGAGCTTCCTACTACCTCTTCCTTATCTGCCTTTTTTCCAACTGCATGGAGGTTATCTCCCACTGTTATGTTGTTAGTGGATATTCTCATAAAAAACTCTTCAATCACTTTATCCTCTTCTTGATTATCAACTACTTCTAGATCAAGTTCAGCTTCATGAGGAGTTCCAACTGCTTCATATCTTGTTGCTACAAAGGCAACCTCAACCTTCAATGCTTCATCAAACATGGCGCTTACCATATTACCATAATCAATCCTTGTTTCAAAAAAGAAACCACACATAACATCAACATAATGTTCATCCACCCTATGGTGGGTTGTCTGAGCATGCATGTGCTCATTGTCAATTTCACTAAAAATCTCAACTTCACCAAATCCATCAACTGTGGCTGGATTCACCAATGCACATCTCACTTTGCAATCATCATCCACATGTGTTTCTTCACAGTGGGATTCAGTATCCTCCACACCATCCACGTTATAGTAGAGTGCTTGAGCATTGATATTCTCTCTCTTCTTCACATACAGAGGCTTCAAATTCTCTCTTTGCAATATTTGTTGCATCTTCTTTATCCATATGCATGATTTCATAATGGGTTTCAATTTTATACTCTTCATGACCATCTTCGAATTTTGAGTGGGATTCTCCAAGCTATGTTGTCATCTCAGAGTCTTTCTCATCTACTCTCAGATCAACGGCTGACTCAACAGACTGTTACACATCTTGTTGTTGCATGTCACTCCCCCTTGCAGGAAATTATTCTTTCAACATCTTCCATGCTTCCTTGGAAGTTGTAGCTTTTGCTAGCTTGCACATAATTGGTTCATCCATTGCTTGCTAAATAAAACTCAAATCTAGGGCATCATTAAACTTAGGAGGTGGTATAAAATCCACGCTACACCAATCAACATCGATTCCATCTTTTTCTTCTCCTAGACTTCTCAATTCCTTATCTTTAGTCTGAACCTCTCTAAACACTTGTAACACCCCAAGTTCTATGCTTTTCAAGTTAGACATTTGAACATAAATCCAAAGGGGAGTGGACCCCAATGGAGAATTATTGTGTGGAATTAATTAATTATTTATTAATGAAAAATAAATAGAATGGTTATGTGTGCACTATGACCAGATGATAATTGGAGATCACAAGCCTGATCCATGAGGTTATGGAAAAAGGTTAAGACTTTCCCTAAAACCTTTCAAAAAGCCTTGAAAGGAATTATTTATAATTTAAATTAAAGAGGAAAAATCCAAATTCCCCAATGAAGAGGAAACTAGTTGGGAAGAGGTAAAAAGCTAGAAAAGTAGAAAGCAGCTTTAAAGTCCCTCATGAAGGGAAGCCTAGGCAAAACAGGAAGAAAGCATCCTAAAATTCTGGATGCAGAATTTAGAAACAGACTTGGGGGAGAGAATAGCTTAAGAAGCTGCTCTAGAACAGACTGAGGTTAGTCTGTTCTGGGGAGGATCTCAGCTCAGGGGTGAATTCTGGAGATAGAGGAATTCTATGGTTGGGAGGATTGGTCATAGATAAACAGTGGTATGCACACCTAACCTATAAATTTATGTTACAAGTTGTATTATGAAAGCTTTAATTTGATATTGAGATTTAAGGTATTAAGTTTTCATGCTGAAAATATTAAATTCCATACATTTAACAGATTGTATCAGATAACATAATCCTCTAAAATCTATATAGTTGTAGAAATAAAATCTATGGTGAAGTATCAATTAGAATCTCTAAACTGATATTGGTTTAAATCTGAAGATAAAATTTTCCCCCAAAGACAATGTATTTTTATAACTTTAATCTGCTTCTGAAATATTAAATTTTAGGTGCATGGAAAGAAAAATTCAGAACATTAGATTTCCTAACTAAGTAACTAGGATCTGAATTTAGTGAGTATAAAATATCAAATTTTGTTTCATTACTTCCATTTGATTGAAGAAAAATAATCTATATTTTATATTTCCAAGGAAAGAGTTTAATATAAACCAAAATTACAAATATGCTGAATAATTATAACAAGAATATAAGGAAAAAGTCCTATTGAAAATCTACTTATGTGTTCTAAAAGTATATTATGTGTAGGAGAAGAGTAAAAGCATATTTTAAAATACTGGAAAGATCATCTATTCACCTTAAATATCAACTGCTGCAAAAGTAGTTGAAACAAATGAAGTTAAATGAGCATATGTATATGTATATGTATATACATATACATAGATGTTGAAACTCTATAATCATAGATGCTGAAACTCTATAATTATAGATGCTGGAAATTATATAAAGCTTGCTAATTGAAAAGTTAAAGGAAGGGCATATTGATCTGTCAGAGTTGGACAAAACCTTGAGGAACCGACCTGGGAAATGAAAACAAGTATATATATATAATTCGACTAGGTTGACTGATAAGAGATGAATTCAAGCCAAAATTCCTCATGGGAAATCTTATAAAAGCAAGAGTACCTATAATTACTGAAGAGAAATTAAATACATGATAAAAGTATGAAATTGAAATTGATTAAATAGAAAAAAATTTGAATGGTATCAGGTGAATAAAAGTAGAGTATACCTGAGTCAATTTTATGCGGGTAAGAAGCTTTGATCGTAAACCAGAAAAAGAATGTAAATAATTAACGAGTAAATCAATGTTGAGAAAAATGTATTGATAAGAATTTCCATTGCCATGAGTGAAATAAATAGGAGTTAGAAATTTAAAAGTATAGGGATAAATATATATATATATATATATATAGATATACTTACGGAAGTGGATTATGTAGATGGGAATCCTATCCTTATATATATGTATAAGTGTATAATTTCCTAAGGTTAAATATATATAGAAGCATATATAAGGAATAGAATGAGGGGTTAAATATAATTTATGTGGCATATAAATTATATTCGTTGTTGAATCAAAATATAGACTAAGGATTTTACTTAGAGTTAATAGGAATTATGTTATAAATAAGTTACATATGTGAAGTACCATATGGTTAACCTAACCGAATGAAAAGTCAGGTTATTTAAAACATGTTGAAATGTATATGAGAATTCTACCTAGATGAGTAAAACTATTACAACTTCTGTACTATATGGTATGTTAAGAAATGGTTGTTTTAGTACAGTTAAATGAAATGTATGACTCGATATCATTAAAAGGTATAGTTATATATATGTGAGAAATATATACGTGAAAAAAGGTATAATTATACATATCTCACATATAATTGTACTACAGATAATATCTCAGTATTCTGCTTAACCAATTATGAATTTGTGGTGTTGGTAAATCACAGTTTTCAACACTTTGAGATATGATAGTTAAATATCTCTTAAGGAAAATAAAAAGATGAATAATATGTAAAAATAAATAAATTGTTGTGGATAAGAGGCGTTACAAATGGTATCAGAGCACTAGTTGAAAAACTGAGCAATTTATGTGCTCACAAAGAAACAATAAGATGTTATAAATTTTATGAATATTAAAAATGTTACTTTCAGTACTTTCAGGTACACAAATATCTTGGATATACTTTCAGGTATACTTGCAGGACAATTTAAAATCCAAGATAGAAACTCACCTGTAGAGCTTTAACTAAACCATTGGGCAAATCGTGTACTCACACAGAAAAATATACTGTAGTTGAAAGAGGGTATAAAAGGAGATACATATTAAAATATGGAGTGAAATTCAAAGTTAAACATTATTCCGAACTAGATAGTTGCGTATAATAAACCATGATTAAATAGCTATATGAGATTTAACCATGGAAATAGGAGAAGGAACTGGATAAGGTGGTAAGAATTACCATGAACCCTTAATTCTGTAAATGGAAAATTTTAGAACTGAATGTATTTATCGGTTTTTTATAATTACTTGTTGAGTTTAGTTATGTCATGATAGCTACTCAGTTCTGTTAGCTAAGACATAGTGAAGAATTTTTCATCCTATGTAATATCACAATTACATCTTATTGTTAGATAGAAAAATATCACATGTGGAACCTAAATTAGATAAAATCAGAAACTTAATTGCAAAATAGTAGAACTTTTTGTGGTCTATGGTACTGATTTGATGAATATTGTAAACGATGTATCTTACTCTATGGCTAATCTATTCTGGAAACTATATTTAAAAATATTTAGAGACAACAAAGATGGACAGTAGTATTATCCAAATATGAAGCATTGTATTAAGTGGTGATACTTTGTTAAAAATCGCTGTAGTTAGAACTTCAATATTTTAAGTAAATTAATAAATCTCAGAAGTAACGGAAAAAAGAAGAAGAAGAAAATGTTGTTGCGATATATATATATATATATATATATATATATATATATATATATAGATATATATCAGAGAATTTATATTTTGAAATCGCATTAGTGGAATATAGATAAGAAATAAAATTTTATTTTACATTAAGAACACAATATAATAGAAACAAAAAGAAGGCAATTCCATTTAAAGAAAGTAATTACTTTATCTCATTAAAGAATTAGTAAACGTAAAATTACGAGCCATTGTAGAGAAGAATAAGTAAGTTTCAAAGATATGTAGATATCAACTCATACCTTTAAAACACAGATATGCAGACAAATAAATATTTCCAGTTCAATAATATATAAAATTGAATAAGGGGGTAAGAAAGGTCATATTTTCAATGAATATTATTACCATTTCCATCAGAAACAAAAAATGTTACAATACTTCTAACAATTGATTTTTGACATTCTACATTTCATCAAATCGAGTGGAATGGTTCTCGCGAATTTTGGCCATCGGAGTAAGATGGTCGAGAAGGCGAAGAATTATCGACCTGTAATGCAAATGGAACTGCATAATAGGTCTCCTTGAGGCTCGAGGAAGAAACATTTTATAAGTAAAGTCAAAAGAAAAAAATTTACCTGTAAGAAAAAGCTGCAATAAAGTTAGAAAGGCAAATTTAAGTGAAACGAAATTAGAAAAAGAGGAAAAGCCAGAGATAAAGCCAAACATAAAAAAATTCTCTTACCTGAAACAAATACTGAAGTTCGCTATGAACCAGAACTCAAGAGTACTTTCTCCTTACATATGAAATGAAGGGGAACCAAGTGAATGAAAACCATGATTTTAAGCTAGATCTCTACGTCGAGAGACATAAGGGACAAACAGAATGGACCCAGTGCGGTTGGGAATCGAATTTCATTTCCTATATACTGGCATAAGCCAGTTAGTTAGAAATACTTAATAGAAAACAAGTAAATCATAATCTAGATTTGGAAGAATGAAAACGATTCACAAACAAACATGAACCGGGTTATATAAGTAAAATGCAACTTCAGAGAAATAGGTATTCTACTCGGATGACGCATAAAAACCCAGAACTTTTAACTCTCGAGAAAAAGGAAGAATAATTAACTGAATAAGGTTTTGAGAAAATAGTGAAGAAAGATTTAAATCGTTATTGCAATTTGAAATCCTTGTGGACGAATAAGAAACCCTTTATACAATAATAATCAATTTTTCCATCGGCATGAAATTGTAACTGTTAAATACAGAAACAAAAAATAAATAAATAAATAAATAAAATATATATTTTACTCCAAACTATCGAATGAGAATAAAACTGAGGGCTGGCACAAAAAAAAGTGGAACTTACCAGTCAGAAATGACTGTTGAGGGTTGTAGTAGTGTGGCCGTGTGCGTGAGGAAGGTTACTTCTAAAGAAGTAAATATCCATCTCAGAAAAATTGCAGAGAAATGAAAGTTGTGGCTTGAATCTGCTATCCAAAGAACGGTATTAAAATCGAGTTGATAAACACCTTGCTCATAGTGTAGCACTCTGTAACGATTAAAATTATAAATGGAAGAACCCTGATCAAAATTTAATTCATATACAGAATTACAATCCTAAAACCAAGAAATTGATCACCGTTCACGTGGAGAAATCGTATTAGTTCTCCTTCGGATTCATGAAATGAAAAAAAATAAAAAAAAATCACGCACAGTGTCATGGAACAGGGTTAAAAACCCGCAGTTGAACGTTCTTCGAGAAAATCCACTTTGAGATTTCTCTCATAAATGAATTTCAGGGTTGCGTCTGTGCCATTTAATGGGTGAAGTGAACCAGACGTTTACGGCGGTAGAGGTACCCCTGTATTAAATGTATTGAAAATGAAAACCTCCAAACATACATATGAAATGTGTGAAAGGTATTTAATGAAAATAAAAGAGGATGAGGTAACGTAATGTGGGGTCAGCGCTACAGTATGATATCAATATTAGAAGGTTCAACTTATGAAATTGTTAAACTAATTCGAAAATTAGCTAGTGGAGAAACCTTACATATGATGTAATACATAAAGGTGTGTAATATATTACATTTATACCATGATATGGTAGGGACTAATTTCGTAAATTAACTAGGTGGAAAAATATATATATAAGCCATAGTCCAAAGTCGTTTACAAAGGTTTTCAACCTATTTGAATGTTGGGCATGCATTTTAATACATTTTTCCATTATTCCATGGTGTTGTTGGACAGTGCGCAGCAGATTGAATAACCACAACAACAGCAAACTTAATCATGCACATAAGAAGACACAGAGTTTTTAACGTGGTTCACCCAAACCTCCTGGGCTACGTCCACACAACAGGGCATTGGCAGTCTTTATTAATCAAAACAGGAGATTACATAATTCACACACCCACACACACTCTCCAAAACAAACGTATGGAGACCTGTTATATAGCAGAAGGATCTAACAGCCTCATAAATCCTCTCAACTCAAATTTAGGATGCATTAACTCCCTCCCAACAAACTGGAGCTAATCTAGGAACTAATTCCTAATTTTTGTCACCTACTGAGATTTTGCCTATTCTATCCAAAACAGAAAATCTCAACAATCTCCACCTTGACAACAATTAGCCTGATGCCCTGTTCTTTATTATTTTATCTTTTCTGCAAGCCAAGAGAAGCCAAACACCAACGCAGCTTCTCCAACAAAACTGGTTTCGTGAACATGTCTGCACAATTTTCCTTTGTATGCACCTTTTCAAGAGAGACTCCCCTTTCAGTAATAACCTGTCTTACAAAATGGTACTTAATTGGAATATGCTTTGATTTACTATGATAAGCCGGATTCTTAGCCAAATGTATTGCACTTTGACTATCACAAAGTAACCTGATGTTGTCCTGTAACCTACCAAACTCACCAAGCAAACCTTTCAACCAAACCGCCTCTTTGCAAGCATGCGAAGCAACAATGTATTCTGCTTCAGTAGTGGATAAAGCAACAATGTTTTGTAGCTTTGACATCCAGCTAATAGCTCCACCTGCAAGAGTAAATACGTACCCTGAAGTTGACCTTCTCTTATCCAAATCACCTGCAAAATCAGAATCAACATATCCGCAAACAAATTCACTACTCTTATTGTAAGTGATACAATAACTACTTGTGCCTCTTAAGTACCGAAGCACCCATTTCACTGCTGACCAGTGTTCTCTACCCAGATTTTCCATGTACCTGCTGACAACCCCAACTGCATGTGAAATATTTGGTCGAGTACAAACCATCGCATACATTAAACACCCTACTACATTAGCATATGGAATTCGAGACATAAATTCCTTTTCTTCATCTGTATTAGGACATAAACCTGAAGAAGGCTTGAAAAGGGAAGCGAAAGGGACTGAAACAGGCTTCACATTATTCATACCAAACCTCAAAAGTATCTTCTCAACATACTTCTGTTGTGATAGCCACAACTTACCATTGCTCCTGTCTCTGAAAATCTCCATGCCCAAAATCTGTCTTGCTGCTCCTAGATCTTTCATATCGAATGTCCTTGCCATATGAGTCTTCAACCTGTTGATTTCATCAATGCTTTTGCTTGCTAAAAGCATATCGTCAACATACAACACTAAGATAATGAACATGCCATTTTTCAATTGCTTGAAATACACACAATGATCATATTCACTTCTAACATATTTCTGACTCAACATGAAAGAATCAAACTTCTTATACCACTGCCGAGGCGACTGCTTCAGGCCATATAATGACTTCTTGAGCCTGCGGACAAATTTCTTATTGCGATGCTGAACAAACCCCTCCGGTTGTTCCATATAAATTTCCTCATCTAGATCTCCATGTAGAAAAGCAGTCTTAACATCTAGTTGCTGTAACTTTAAATCAAACAAAGCAACTAAAGCTAACACAATTCTAATTGAAACAATTTTAACAACTGGTGAAAAATCTCATGAAAGTCTATGCCTGCTTTCTGAGAAAACCCTTTTGCAACCAGCCGCGCTTTGTACCTGTCCTCCGTATCATTCACACCCCGTTTCAGCTTGTAAACCCATTTACACCCCACAATTTTCCTGTCTTTCGGAAGCTCAACCAGATCCCATGTGCCGTTCTTACTCAAGGCCATCATTTCGTCCTTCATGGCTGCTTTCCACTTGTCACTATTCGAACCTTCTATTGCTTCCTGATAGCACAGAGGTTCATTGTCATTAGCGGTCAAAGCAACTGAAGTAACATAATCATCATACCTTCTCGGTGGTCGTTTGATTCTTGTCGACCTCCTTAAGGATGTTTCTGGTGCTTCCTCGATTGGCTGACTACCACCTGTAGGGACTTCTTGCCGATCAGTATCTGAGACCTGTTCATGATCTAAACCTGAACCCTGTTCATGTTCTGAAACCTGTTCATGACTAGTATCTGAACTATGGTCATCATGACTATCATTAGAAGTGCTGTCAAACTGAATGTGTTGAAAATCAAATACATCATCCTGTTTCAATTTATTATCTACATCTAACTGTACAAGAGAGGATTCATCAAACTTTACATCTCTGTTGATGATGATTTTGCGGGTAGTAGGATCCCACAATCTATATCCCTTTGTTCCAACACCATACCCAACAAAGACATACCTTTTAGACTTTGGATCTAACTTAGTTCGCTGATGTTTAGGCACTAGAGCATATGCATCACAACCGAACACTCTGAGTTTAGAATAGTCACAAGGGTGTCCTTTCCATACCTCTTGCGGAATCTTGCAGTCTATGGCCGTCGATGGAGATCGGTTTATCACATAACAAGCTGTTGCTACCGCTTCCGTCCATAACTCCTTCTGCAAACCAGCGTTACTCAGCATACTCCTTGCTCTCTCTAGAAGAGTCCTGTTCATGCATTCAGCAACTCCATTTTGCTGAGGAGTATAAACCGTGGTCTTATGTCTCTCGATCCCTGCATCCTTGCAATAACTGTCAAACTCCTTGGAAGTAAACTCACCACCATTGTCAGTTCTTAAACATTTTATTGTTCTACCAGTGCTGTTTTCTACCAATGCTCTAAACTGCTTGAAAACTGAAAAAACATCAGACTTCCTTTTCAACATGTAGACCCACACTTTCCTAGAAAAGTCATCAATAAATGATACAAAATACGACGAACCACCATATGACGTTGTAGGAGCTGGACCCCAAACATCTGAATGAATATAATCAAGTATCCCTTTACTAGTATGTTTGCCTGTTTTAAATTTTTGTTTACTTTGTTTTCCAAACAAGTAATGTTTACAGAAATCTAACTTTCCAGACTTCAGATTTGGAAGTAGCTTGCGATCAGCCAAAATCTTTAACCCTCTTTCGCTCATATGGCCCAACCTTTGATGCCATAGGCGAATGGAACTACTGTCATGTTCAGACACCGTAGACACATGAACTGACCTTGTTCTTCCTTCTAACTGAAACATATTTCCTACTTTCTTAGCTTTCATTACTAGTAAAATACCTTTATAGATTTTCATAACTCCACCTTGAATTACAGTTTTATATCCATTCGTATCCAATGCTCCTAAAGAAATTAGATTTTTCCTTAAGTCTGGAACATGTCTCACATATGTTAATATTCTAGTTGTGCCATCAAACATTTGCAGTTGTATACTTCCTATCCCAACAATATTAGATGTGACATCATTACCCATGTACACGACTCCATCATTAACTGATCTATATGTCTTAAACCATTCTCTATGAATGCACATGTGGTTTGATGCACCGGAATCTAACAACCAATGTTGATCATGATTTGACATATTAACAGACAACACTTCGTCGCTCATACCTGAACCAGATGCCGAGCCTGTATCTGTCGCATTTGCCTCCTTCTTCTCTGTCGAAGAGTCTCCTTTCTTCTCTGTTTGCTGTCTCTTCCAGCAGTCTTTCTTCAAGTGCCCCGATTTGCCACAAAACCAACACTTCACTTTGCTCTTCTTCCCTTTCGACTTTGAACGCGAATCGCTGCGCTTACCTGAGCGTCTTTCTCTAGAACGACCTCTAGCCATCATTGCCTCTGATGTAGAGGTGTCAGCATTCGACTTCTTCCTCGTCTCCTCGGACAACATGGCTCCAACCACATCGTCAAACTCAAGAACAGCTGCATTACTGAAGCTTATGGAAGTAACAAAGTGATCCCACGATTCAGGCAATGGACACAATAGAGTTATTGCCTTATCCTCTGAATCAAATTTTACATCTAGACTTTGTAATTGTACCAATAGAGTATTGAAAACATTCAGATGGTTAGTAACCGAGGTACCTTCCTTCATCCGCAAACTGTATAGCTGCCGCTTCAGGAGAATCCGATTTGTCAAGGATTTCGTCATGTAGAGCTTTTCAAGCTTGATCCACAAGCCTGCGGCGGTCTTCTCTGACACAATGTTGAACAGAACATCATCTGCCAAACATAATCGAATTGCGCTCAGAGCTCTATCATCCAACTCATCCCATTCATCCTCCGTCATGGAAGAAGGCCTTTTGCTCCTCCCCAACAGTGCTTTCGCCACGCCTTGTTGAACCAGGAGATCATGCATCTTTACCTTCCAAATCTCGAAGTTGTTTTTGCCATTGAACTTCTCAATTTCAAACCGGGCATTTTGAGTTTTCGCCATCTTGTTTCAGCAAAAAACACAGTAATCTCCAGAACCAATTTTCAAAATAAAGAATGCCCCTTTTAATTAAAAAATGCCTTAAAAAAAAAATTTATCCTTGACCTTTGCCTTTCACTTCATACAAAGCCCTCAAATCGATTTATATAAATCGATGTTTTAAAAAAAACTTCACCTTAAAAAAAAACTTTCCTTTCATACCATATGCAATGGTAATTTAAATTACAAATCGATTTAAAAAAAAATGCACCTTTAACTTTTTTTAATAAAGGCCCTTTCATACCATATGCAATGGTAATTTAAATTACAAATCGATTTTAAAAAATGCACCTTTAACTTTTTTTAATAAAGGCATATAATAAAACAAATCGATTTTCATGTTTTTTTTTTTTTTAAAACACCACTCCAAAAGCCAATACAAATCGATTTTTTCAAACTTCAAAAAATGAATCGATTTATTCTTCAACCTTTTTCAACCGACTGCTTCAAAAAGACGTTTTAATTAAACCACTTTAAAAAACAACGATTCTTCACAACGATTCTTCACAAATCGTTTTTTGATTAATTCACTTATGGCAAATCGAATACCATTATACTTTAATGCAAAAAAGTTGATTTTTGAAAAACTTAATGTAACAGCACCTTCAAATACGCTCTGGCATTTGAATACGCTCTGACGCTCTGGCATTTAAATACAGCAATGTTCAACACTGCCTTGCACGCAGTCCACCACACTGTTCAACGCTGCGAGCCTTCTTCAAACTCGGCTCTCCCACACGGACAGAATATTTTCAAACCACCGTTCAACTCTATGCATCAATCAGCAACTCAGCAATTCGCACCAGCAGTGATTGTTTTTGAATCTGCCTACAGCGAATGTGAACAGCGTGGCCACTTTGTTTTTGAATCCGCCTCTATCCTCTGCGCTTCACGCTGCCAGTCAACACGCAGGTTGAACAGCAGTGCGCACCAGCAGCTCCAGCTCCAACATCGATTTTTTAATAACTCCACGCAGCCTTCCTTCACTGCGCGCTCCTCCAACACGCTCTGATACCATTTGTTGGATAGTGCGCAGCAGATTGAATAACCACAACAACAGCAAACTTAATCATGCACATAAGAAGACACAGAGTTTTTAACGTGGTTCACCCAAACCTCCTAGGCTACGTCCACACAACAGGGCATTAGCAGTCTTTATTAATCAAAACAGGAGATTACATAATTCACACACCCACACACACTCTCCAAAACAAACGTATGGAGACCTGTTATATAGCAGAAGGATCTAACAGCCTCATAAATCCTCTCAACTCAAATTTAGGATGCATTAACTCCCTCCCAACAAACTGGAGCTAATCTAGGAACTAATTCCTAATTTTTGTCACCTACTGAGATTTTGCCTATTTTATCCAAAACAGAAAATCTCAACAGGTGTATTAACATTGGGTGGCATTATAACCTTGGTCAAAGGTTTATACAGGGGGCATGTCATTCAAATCCAAATTCTGTATGATTTTAACAACCTTGGGTTAATGCAATTCTACACGTTTGAAACATATCATTTTGGTGGCATTTAAATATATTAAACAGTGGATTAAACCTTGGGATAAGGGTAGTATATAAGTTTGACATTATATGCATAATCCATTGGTGTAATATAAAAGTGGACTTAGAGTGTTGTCAACCCACTAAAATTACTTATGGTAAATTGTAATGCCAAAATAGAAAGAAAAAAATAGCAAGGGAATTTCACTTAAATCAATAATTATCCATAGAAATATAGTGAATTTGATTTATTCGTAGTAACTTGTTGAGTCTTGTAGATATTACCTTAATAGTATAAGGAGACATAGGGAAATGGTAATACTTCCTATATATATATATATATATTGCTAACAAGAAAGAAGTAAGAGACAAAAGTGAAATGATAATATCAAAAGTTTATAAGTTATTTGGATGTGGTATAGTTGAGAAAATCAGATATTCTTAAGTTGAAAGAAACCTTACCAACCCCATAAATACATCATATCAATACTAGATTTTTGCGCAGAGAGGCACATCTACAGCCCAATATGACCCCGATGTCAGGTGGGTCACGTCCTCATACAAAATGTCGGCTTAAGTTTTAAATTAAAATAAAAAATAAAAAATAAAAATCGCATTGTGCTAGAACATATATCAATTTCTAATACAATTATGTATTATTTATATAATTTGAATGGATAGTAAATTATATACATGAATTTGAATGGATCATAAATTTACCTTTAACAAAAAAAAAATTACCACATTCAATTTCCAAATTAAGTAAAATTTTAAACATCTTTACTCTTTACTAAAGTCAATACCATTTCCTAAATCAAAGGAAAAGAGTTAATTCAACACAAACAATCAAAATCCAAAATCTTTTAATATTTCTTTTAATTAAATATTTGTAAAATGAATTTATACTTACTCCACAGCTATGGTAAATAAATAAAAAAATATATAAACTAAATGTATGGTAAATAAATAATTTTTTTTTTTTATATTTATTCCATAAACCTTTTTATATTTAAAAAAACTTTAAAAAGAGGTTTTATTTAGATGAAGCCTATGGGACAAATACCATGGGTAAATAAATAAATATAAAAGAGGTATAAAAAAGTATGATAAATAAATAAATAAATATAAAAAATATATAAAGAGGTATGGTAAATAAATAAATATAAAAGAGGCATAAAGAGGTAAGGTAAATAAATAACAATATATCAAATAGGATTATAAATAAAAATCTAATTATATAACAAGCCTATGGGCCAAATACCATAGTAAAGAAAGGGGGTATGGTAAATAAATAAAAATATAAATAAACTAGAGGTATGGTAAGTAAATAAAACCTCTTTTCATATTTACTCCATAATCTGCTTTATATTTACGAATATTTATGTTCATTAGTTTACATAACTAATAAGAAATAGAGAGAGAGAGAGTGATAAGGGAGAGATGGAGAGAGAGTGTGTATGTTTAGGGGTGAGATAAAGAGACAAAGTAAGATGTATGGAAAGAAGGGGGAGAGAAGAAGTGAGAAGGAGAGAGGGAGGGATATAGTAATGTAGTTGGAGAGAGAGAGGGGTGGAAAGAGAGAGAGAAAGAAAGGGATGGGGGAAGAGAGAGGATTAGAGAGAGAGAGAGAGAGATATGGGGGAAGAGAGAGGATTGGAGGGAAAAGAGAGAGAAAGAGGTGGGAGAGAAAGGGAGAGAGAGGAGGAGAGTGATGGGGGAAGAGAGAGTATTGGGGAGAGAGGGAGAGAGTGAGAGAGAGAGAGAGAGGGATTTAGGGGAGAGAGAGAGAGAGAGAGGGAGGACGAGAGAGAGGAAGAGAGAGGGATCGATAAGAGAGATGGATTTGGAGGGGGAGAGATGTAGGAAATAAGAAATATAGAGAGTGAGAAGTGGAGAGAGAGAAGGAGTGACAAGGGAGAGACAGAGAGAGAGTGTGTATGTTTGGGGCTGAGATAAAGAAACAAATAAGAAGATATGGAGATAAGGGGGGAGAAGGAGATATAAGGAGAGAGGGAGGGATATAGTAACATAGTTGGTGGGTGAAGAGAGAGAGAGAGGGAGAGAGAGATGGGAGAGAAAGGGAAAGAGAGGAAGGAAGAGAGAGGATGTGAGAGAGTGGAGAGAGGGAGGGAAAGAGAGATGGACTTGGAGGGGGAGGAGGAGAGAGGTAAGAAGAAATAAATAGAGAGAGAAAGGTGGAGAGAGAGTGAGTGAGTGAGTGATAAGGAAGATGGAGAGAGAGGGAGAGAGGGGGAAGATAGAGATATAGATGGAAGGTGAAGAGAGGGAAGAAAAGAGAGATGGGGAGAGGAGGGGATTGACAAAGAGATTGATATATATGGATTGCGAGAGTGTGTGTGTTTAGGGGGGTGAGATAGAGAGACAGAAAAGAAGAGATGGAGGGGGATATAGATATGGATGGAGGGTAGAGAGAGGGAAGAATATTTCTCACACTAGATGGATTGATATAAGTGGAGATGGTGATTTATAATCCTATTTGATTATTTGTACTATATGCATCGATTTTAGTGTAGATATTTATTTCTAATGATATTTGATTACTTGCACTAGATGCATTGATTTCAGTGTAGGTGGTGATTTCTACTACAATTTGATTGCTTGCACTGAATTTGTTGATTTCAATTTAGATGTCGATTTATAATTATATTTGATTACTTGTACTAGATGAATTGGTTTCAATGTAGATGATTTCTAATCCTATTTGATTGTTTGCACTAAATGCATTGATTTCAGTGTAGATGGCGATTTTTAATCCTATTTGATTTATTTGAGTAAATGCATTGATTTCAATGTAGATGTTGGTTTCTAGAGAGAGAGAGAGAGAGTGATAAGGAAGATGGAGAGAGAGGGAGAAAGGACAAAAGGAGGAAAGAGAGATATTAATGGGGGAGAGGGAGAGAAGGGGAAGATAGAGATATAGATGGATGGTGAAGAGAGGGAAGAAGAGAGAGATGGGGAGAGGGGGTGATTGAAAAAGAGATTGATATATATAGAGTACGAGAGTGCGTGTGTTTAGGGGGGTGAGATAGAGAGACAAAAAAGAATAGATGGAGGGGGATATAGATATGGATGGAGGGTGGAGAGAGGGAGGAATATTTCTCGCACTAGATGGATTGATATAAGTGGAGATGGTGATTTCTAATCCTATTTGATTATTTGCACTAGATGCATCGATTTTAGTATAGATATTTATTTCTAATGATATTTGATTACTTGCACTAGATGCATTGATTTCAGTGTAGGTGGTGATTTCTAATACAATTTGATTGCTTGCACTGAATGTGTTGATTTCAATTTAGAAGTCGATTTATAATTATATTCGATTTATGATTTGATGTAATTGGATATATGATGGTACATTAATATTAAAGTGATTGGATTAACAATATGCATTGATTTTAGTGTAAGCACAAAAAGTTATTAACAATGTAGATTGATTTTTGTGTTATAGTAATTTAAGCTATTAATATTGGAGAGCAAGAGAGACAAGGTATCATGTTTACTAAACCAGATCGAGCTAAAGATTTAATTTTTTTTTTTTCCATATAATCGATATGAAAAGATAACAAAACTAACAAAGGAGGAAATAAGAATAGTAGAAGAAAATAGTTTGAGATTGATTGTAACATGAGTATGTTCTTATTATTCACATTTTCTATCTTTCAACACTATTATTGTCACTTTGCATTTAAAAAAATATTTCATCATTTTTCATCATTATAGTTATTAACAATAATTATCATCTCAACGAAGTGAGGTAACTAAGAAAATTTAAAATTAAAATGACCAAGTTAATCTCAGAAATATTTAGCGTATTTAAAATGATTATATTAATATTTGATATATTTACATATTACTGATAAAATTAATCATATCTTTGATATATTTTCCTTGGCAGCACACGACTGAAACCAGCCTAGATCCATCTTACATCTCAAAAATATACAAAAATTTTAATAATTTGAAAAATGTGACGTTGATGCCTCCGACTGGAACCAGCCTAGATCCATCTAACTCTGGATCTATCATGCGCCGAGAGGGATGAAATCTCTCGAGGTGCAAACCTTTCCTCAAGTTTTGCACTCAAAAAATAGGTTTGCACCTCGAGAGATTTGATCCCTCTCGGCGCATAATAGATCCAGAGTTAGATGGATCTAGACTGGTAATAATCTAGGTCGAAGATTCAAGTGTTCGCGAGCATGGTTACTTGTAACATGCCTCTTTCCAAGTAATTTTGTTTTAATGCCGTTAAAACACTTACGCTTTACTCGTTAATAGATTTGGAATAAATCCTTTCTAACATCCAACGTGGGAATGTAAATCAGCTCGTTTCCCCATTTTCGTCACTTGGTGTATTAATAGTCCTATGAACTACAATTTCATTGGGTTTATAAAAACGACTTTGCGTGCTCGCTAATTCTTTCAATAGCCTTAAGTGTTCTCTCTCTTAATATATCTATATGCATACAACGACTACATGGAAATTCATTTCCTTATGTTACTTCATGGTTTTATATATGCATATAGAATATTTAACGCATAGGATTATTAACTCTCACAAGTAGGCATAATGTTTTCACTCCACGACCGTGCCGTAAAACTATTTCGTTTGGACTTTTCTAATAGCTTATGATTTACAACATTTCCTTGGAGTTGGAGGGTTCAAATGCCCTCTTTTGGAGACCCTAAATCAACCCATCGTACAGGATTAAGATACTCGAGAACATCTTCACCTTACAAATCACATGTTTCTCATCAAGGGGCTCTCCCGCAATAGGGTTGATATTTTCGGGGAGAGATTAAGTGTTCGTTTATGGGAGTAATTGTTCCTCCCTTTCCCTATCATCGACACTTAGTAGTGCTTTCTCGCCTTTCTAGGCAACCTCTTCCACGCGAGCTCTGCAACTTGTTCCTTAGGTTTTTTAATCATTCCATGGGCCTTTCAGCTCTGCGACTTGTCATTGAGCTCTCCTTTTCTTCTTAGTTATGGATTCTCAAAAAAGAAAAAGAGTAGTCATAAACATTTCCCTTCCATGTCCATACAGTGTTTCTGTTACTTCTTATTAGTTACTCTACTACCAATATTCCAATTGGTAATTGGGTCCCGCCTTCATGGAGTGGAGTACTAGGTGTATACATATGTACATATACATGGACTATTCCTTTAATGGACTATGGTTTAGAAAATTGGAACAAACTTATTTAAATAATAGCACTTGGAACTATTTAAAATAGCAGCCATTATGAGTAATATATTTAGGTTATCTTTCATAGTACACTAATAGTGCACTTTGAGTACATATATATTTCTTTATCTATTCTGTCACATTGCAAATATTTTTTATAAGAAATATATCACTCGTAGAAGCTAAATAACAAAGCCATTTGTAGAAAAATCTACACTAATCTAAATTATAGATACCATTTCATGTTTTGAAAAGTTAGAAAATAAAACACTTATCTGTTTTTGAATTTAAGCTTGCAAGGGAAATTACATAGGAAAAGCTCACTCCTAACCATTGAGAATGGTATCACAACCAGTTCTAAAGGCATCAAGATTGTAGAAATCCATCCCTGAAACTTATAGACTTACAAGTTTGTCTTAGAGTTTCCACTCGCTCTCAGTCAAACTTAAGAATAACCTACTAGCAATGTCCTTCCTTTATCAACAACGTCATATTTTAGGAATCAAAATTTTTCCAACCTCCCTTCTGGAATGCCTTGGGTTCTCACTTCATCCCTCTTGCATTATGTTCCCCCAACTTGGATGATTTATCTCTAGGGGTGGGAGTAATTGTCTTCTAACTATTTGGTAAGTGAAACGTTCACTGGTGTATTTTTTCTTGTAATTTCCATGGCTTCCATAGCTATTTTTTGATATAATTTAAATAAAATTTATACATATAGATTTATCACTATGCCTTCCACTCCCATGGTCACCCAGTAATTGCGGTAAAAAGTAAATAAAATAATTACTATTCAACGAGGGGTATTACATATCCCCTCCTCCAAGGGGAAAACTATCCTTGGTGTTTCATGGCCTTCAAAGCAGTCTGAAACATGCCTAACACACAGAATCTTCATACTCCTGGGTAGCTTTTTCTAGGCCGAAGTGCTTCCACCGCACTCTAACCTGGGTGATTACTTGCCTTTGTAGCATGATTTTTCCCTAGTGATTTCCTCTGTAGGACTCTGCCTAGCTCAAGCTACATCCACATTCATTATGGTGGTCGTTAGTTTCATCAACCACCTTTTAAGACACACACACACACACACATATATCATTTGTAAATTTTTACAAACACCACCAATTATTATTTATCTATGGGTCAAAAACATGTATCACGACCCATTAAAGATTAGCAACCTGCACTCAATAAGAGTTAGCAGCATTGTTATAACTCATCAATCATAAAGAGGCATCCATTGCATTTACCCAATGGTTGCATCAATAAAAAAGTGCCAGTTATGTGATTCCCCTATAAATTCCAACACTTGGGAGTGTCAATCCATAGTAGTAATATCCCAGGAACCATTTATTGTTCTTTTTTCCTTAAATAATATATATATATATCATGCATTACAATCAAAATGTATGGCCGTACCTTGTAGTGTTACTATGATTTTATTTTGGTATTCAAACTTCACGTCTAAGTGAGACTTAGGATTACTTCCATTTCCTTCCAATTTGAAGGCATCTACATGTCTGCATATTTTGTTTAGCTACCATTAATTATGCCAATTTGAGATACTTGCTATTTTATTTTTGTGTAAAGCAAGAGTTTTCTTTACAATATTCCTTCAATCTCAATTTTGTCATATATATTATGGGTGGTTGATGAAAATTGTACTCAATTTTACTTCCAGGTATATTCATGAAATTTCTTTATTTTGTGTTCATAAGGGTATTAAGTGCCTAAAACTCACCATATTACCTTTATTTTAGTTCTTTATTATATTTTGGGTCTCAACATGTTATTCACTTCATCCTTAAGTATATTATTTTAATATAATTGACATGTGAGGTCTGGTACTATTGATAAATGGTGGATTTTATCGATATGGGAGTTAGTAATTAATTATCTTATCACACCGTCCTCAGAACAATCATATTAATTGTCATCATCACATTCCATTTTTTTAATATTTTATTGTTATTATTCAAGTTTAAGGAAGATTTCCTTACCTAGTTTCTATGATAGCTTATAATCAATAATATGTTCTTTAAATATCATCATGGTTTCAATCATATTAATTATCATCATCACACTCCATTTTTTTAATATTTTATTGTTATTATTCAAGTTTAAGGAAGATTTCCTTACCTAGTTTCTATGATAGCTTAAAATCAATAATATGTTCTTTAAATATCATCATGGTTTCAATCATATTAATTTTCATCATTACACTCCATTTTTTTAATATTTATTGTTATTATTCAATTTTAAGGAAGATTTCCTTACCAAGTTTCTATGATAG
This sequence comes from Pinus albicaulis, assembly GCA_034641835.2. NCBI lineage: Eukaryota > Viridiplantae > Streptophyta > Pinopsida > Pinales > Pinaceae > Pinus > Pinus albicaulis. The sequence goes on along the minus strand of CM076576.1, from coordinate 781,005,512 downwards.
CTTATAATCAATAATATGTTCTTTAAATATCATCATGGTTTCATGATATGCTTGAACAAAAATATTACCAAAATTCTAGAAATTTTACTTTAACATATCTGTTCTTTTTTCAAGGGCACTTTATTATCTCTATGCTAACTTTCTATAGAAATCTTTATTAGAATATTATATTTCAATTAGTTTTTTCTTGGTTTTTTCCTTTACTTCTAACCTTTCCCAGTGCCATTGAGGCTTGAAAACATAAGTTGGTATGAAATCACCATGATGTCTCAAGAGTAAAACTTTGGAATAGTGTGGTATAATTAAAATCAATGAGAGATAACATGGAGTTCACACCACCCAATACCGCAACAACACATCTCTAATACACCTTATTCATTATGGTTTTTCATCCTTTCTGATATGTGTCTTCCATACCTTTCATCATCCTCGATATATTAATATATAAAATTTGTAAACATATGTTCATTCTAATCGATCAATTGATTAACATTACTTATAAAAGTCATATTAAAGTTCCTTAAGGTAATTACCTGGGATAACATTGACTAGTACCTTGTTGCACCTTGCAGGACATCACATCAACAAGCATAGATACATTTGTGCCAATATCTCATCGAAATTCTCTTTACCACAACTTTAATTTTTCGTAAAGTTATGTTCCACACACCCCTTTTTTTAATCACCTTACTCGGTTACTCACTAATTCCTAACCCACTACCATTCTTCAAGCCATGTTAAGACAAATTCCTTTTAGAAGTATTAATATGTGTTAGTTGTCATGTGTACCATATATATATAACCTTTCTAGCTTATGATATTGATAAAAAAGGAACAAGCATCGGGGTAAAAGTTTTATCATCATAATTTACAGCTTATTATATCAACTTATTGTTGTGATTCTGGACACCACATATCTCCACAATGGTATGATATTGTCCACTTTGGGCCTAAGCCCTCATGGCTTTGCTTATGGGCTTTACCCCAAAAGGCCTCATACCAATGGAGATATTTGTCCATCCTTATATACCCATGATCCTCCCCACTTATAGTCAATGTGGGACTTTGGTCGTATACCCAACAATCCTCCCCTCGAACAAAGGACCATCAAGCCTCCCCTCAAACGATTATCCATCCGTCCACTCTCTACCAACCAGGATTCTCCGCTCCAATGCGTTGGAAGCACACGCCTTACATGGAGCACCACTTGCTGCCTCGAGAGCTTGCTCTATCCCAGGTCAACTCCTCTTCACCGTGTTGGGACCAGGACACGTCCATGAAGAATCCGGAGCATACCGCCTGTCTAACCGAGCTCATCCATGGATCCCATCGTGATATTACCGGGGCCCACCACCTTCGTTCGGCATTCGAGGATTCATCCACTTCGCTAACTTCGGGGCATGGCTCTGATACCACTTGTCAGGATTCTGGACACCACATATGTCCACAATGGTATCATATTGTCCACTTTGGGCCTAAGCCCTCATGGCTTTGCTTATGGGCTTTACCCCAAAAGGCCTCATACCAATGGAGATATTTGTCCATCCTTATATACCCATGATCCTCCCCACTTCTAGTCAATGTGGGACTTTGGTCGTATACCCAACACTTATCCTAGATCCTTAGGTATTATAATTCCACTTAATAGTCATCTCTGTCATTTAAAATTATTTTCCAACTTATTTTCAATCATACTTAACTTTCTCATTTGTAAGGCAGTTATAAAATACATTCTTTAGCGAATCATTTTATTCTTCAATATTGTGAGTTTATAAATCATAAAAATTCTTGAAATTTCATTTATACTTTTAAAATTTGATGTAAAGCTAATATATTTTATGGATATCAACAACGCTATTCTGATGTGCTTCCATATCTATTTGGTGTGAGGAAATCACCCAAATACAAGTACCATTTTACTTCCAACTTAAAACTATTAATTATATTTCTTTATTATTTCAGAGCCTGATCTTCTTAAAACTTGTCTCCATTTCATTGTTTCTTGATTAAGTGTCTTATCCAACAATTCTAATTATATTTCTCAACCATTTAACTGTTACAATCCTCCATGTGAATAGTTTATGCCAATTTCTCTATTGTGGTAATCGCTCCTTTTGTGGCTCCTTTTATTAAAGACTTTTTAGTACAAAAGATCAGTAATTCCTTTATTAGATAGACTTTATTTCCATTAGTCATGGAATATTTACCAGTTATTATATTCCATATCAGTTTCTACTACTTAGTTTGGTAAAAGGATTCCAACCTACCATGCATGTATTCTGTACTCACAAATATCCTATATCCCCAATAAATTACATATATTGATTTACATATTACATGTTCTTGACTCATTTATTCCCCTTTATAATTTCTATATAGACTTTATTCCGTGTTCATTTTCTTTTTTTCTCATAATTGTCTAGTAAGTGAATCTTTCACTTAGTGTCTTTTCCCGGTTGTCATGACCAACTTTTAATAAAATTTAAATAAACTTTATACATATAAATTTATCATTAGTCCTTCCACTGAACAGATGGTCTCCCTAATCATTGCAGTAAAAATTAAATAAAATATTTACAATTCACCCAGAGGTATTATAAAAGTTTAACTAACAAATTATATATAGATAGAGAGAAAGATATAAGTTTACATCTATCTTAACTATATATCTATCAAGCTTAAAGAGGATTAAATCTCTCTAAATACAAATAAAAAAAATTACAATATAACAAGCTGTCTAAACAATATCCACAATAACTTAAAAATTACTTTATTAAAAATTTAACCATATTACTTTATAAAAGTATATCCAATTCTAATACTTTATAACAACCAAGTCCATGAATAAATGTATATCCATCATGATACCTGCCTTTAAACATAAAATAAAAATAAAAGAAAAACAATTGTATGTCCATCGACATACCTACTTTTTATACATACAATAATATAAATAAAATAAAAAATATTAAAAATAAACGAAAAAAAACTCGGTGGCCTTTGTTCATGGTGTAAAACGTTTCCACGGATATTTAATAAAACGTTTATGATATTTAAAATTTGTATTAATTTAATAAAAAATAAATTAACATTTAATTTATACTAATCAAATTTTTATTAAATTAAAATAATTTTTTTAAATATTTATATAATTTTAATTTTAATTAATATATACTATTTAAATAGTTTACGAAATGTTGGATAAATAATAATCATGTGCTTTCTAAAAGAACTTCTTGATGTGAAGTCATTAGTTCAATTGCCCACCTAGATTAGAGTGATATATTAGACATGATGAAGATATATATATATATATATATATATATATATATATATATATATATATATTCGATCCATCTATATGACAAAAATTAAAAATATTATTCAAAGTATCATAAATCGTAAAAACTAAAGAAAAATATCCAAAACTAAAGTAACATAATTCAAAAAATAACCTAAACAAGGGCCACATGGTGGCATGTCATTGTCTTTTTTATACTTGAATTTGTATATATTTTTTAGTTAGTTGAAATAATATGTATGAAGATGAAATTATATGAAATAAAAAAATTTATTGAAATTTTATATATTTAAAATTTCAATTATATTTTTAAATTAAAATTAATTGATAAATTTGAAAAAGTTTTTAGTTATAGTTGATTTAGAAATGTACTTATTTGAAAATAATTTTAAATGAATCGATTTACTAGTTAAACTTATTCTCTGCATATAGTTTTTAGTTTATTTGGTTGAAATGATGTATGAAGATGAAATTATTTCGAATAAAAAACTTAATCTAAAATTTATATATTTCAAATTTCAAATATATTTTTAAATATCAAAATTTCAATTATATTTTTATATTAAAATGAATTGATAAATTTGAAGAAGTTTTTAGATACATTTGAGTCACAAATCCAATTATTTGAAAATTCAAACATTCATATGCTCAATTCCCATATTATCCACATTTGAAACATGTGTTTGCAGAACCTCTACCATGTTCTATTTTTTTGTATCCATTATCTATTTGGGGATGATATGCTATATATCTCCTCACTCAGAGGTGTTGATATCTCATCCTTGTGTGTTAGATGTTTAGCATCTGCATAACTTTGTTGACCTCTTCCTATACTTTGACATGCACCTTTGCTTGATTGTAGTTTATTTGATACCAATTTCTCAAACATGAGTATCTCTCCTTTGTGCCTACATTGTCTATAGTCTATGCATTTTTCTCTTTCATATCATTTAAAAAACTTATAGCTTTTTCCCTTGATTTTTTATTTTATCTATTGGAGTTGCATATATATTGAATTCTCTTTTGGAATTACATGTACATTGGATTTTAACCCAACTCTAATAGTAGTTAGTAAATGACACGAGAGAATTTAATGACAACTCCATGGTCAATCTGTCCACCAAATTTTTCATAATACTATATGGAAGCAACTACAACTCATCAATAAATAGACAATTAGACACAAACAAATTATGAAAGAAAAAAGACACTTAATTATAATACTTTTATTATAAATTTAATATATTACCTACTACTTGTTAAATGTCAAATATCACTGTCTAATTGACTTTTATATATTTACCTTAATACTATTTTAAAAAGTAAAACCTAAATTAAAAAAGAAAATACAATTGCAAAGTAACTTATTACAAGCTTAATCATCATTATTTTCTATTTATTAAAAAAAAACATTTAAAAAATATTAATATTTTAAAATTGTATTTTAAAAAAATTAATTGAATACTAATACTTCTAAATTGTATTAAAAAACAAGATTTGTTGTATGGAAGCTACTCCCTGCCTTGAGGAGGGAGTGGGGATTGTGCTATACAACACATAGCCTATTACATCAGTGCAATCGAGGAGTAGTAGGAGAGCTATGAATGTGTCGGTTGATTATGCTAATGACCTTGTTTTCCAAGAAGCAATTGAAGTAGCACACGTTGAAATGCTCATTGATGTTTACCTAATAGTTGAATCAGTTGCAAGGAGTATTAGCAGAGCTATGAATGTGTCAGTTGATTATGCTAATGACCCTGTTTTCTGAGATGCCCATTGAAGTTTACCTAATAGTAGAATCAGTTGCGAGGAGTAGTACAAGAGCTATGAATGTGCCGGTTGATTATGCTAATGACCCTTTTTTCTGAGAAGAAATTGAAATAGCACCCGTTGAAACACCCATTGAAGTTTACGTAACAGTTGAATCAATTGAAAAGGTTGTTGACCCAGAATCTATATAGAATTGTCAAAGAGATAATAAAATGTTATTAAAGGTTTAGGAGGAGTAGAACCAAATTTTTCTGAGATGCTCCAAAGCCTAACACAAATGAGAGGTATTTGTAGCAAAGACATAGCTCCAATACTGTCAATGGGAGCAGAACTGGCTCAAAAATGGATTTTTGTAGAAGGCCCCGTGAATAATGTAGATCGACTAGATTGTCTCATTTATCTACGTTGTAATTATCTATTAGTAAGTAATAAAACATCAAAATACCTTAGATTGTGAGACTACTCAATAAACATTAAGACTCCAAAGTAGCCATTTCTACTCAATAAACATTAAATTGCCAAAATAGCCATGTCTACTCAATAAAAAAATCAATATCAATGCTAAATATATTTTCAACATAAAGTACCTTGAGAAGAAAGTGAATGAATTCCATTATATAAAAAAAGTATAATGAATTCCATTATATAAAAAAAGTATGTTTATTAATAGAAATGTATATCTATCCACATATATTTTTCAAAAATAAATAAAAATATAACATATTAACCAATTCTTGTGATTCAAACATTGATGAAATCAAGCAGCATCCACTTAATCAAAATATAAATTCAAAATTCAACAAAACCAAAATTTATAAACCAATATATAGTGAAAGACCCTAGATTGTATTTACCTATGACGACTGAAGCATCTCGGAACAAGAATCTTGATAAATACTTTCCTCACAATAGTAATAGGAATAAATGCATTTACAAAATAATAAAAACCAAAATATTAGGATCTCCCATTCGTTAAAAATGCGTTTTATTATTTTTAAATACCAATTCGTTATCGGATGATATAATGGAACAAATGACGATGTAGAGGGATTAGATTGGGCCCTCTATCATCAAACTCCACGTGGAATATTGCATATCAAGAAACATGTAGATGGCAGAGAAAACCATAGTTGCTAAAGGGTTTTCGAACTGGCTCTTCAGTTCTAAACTTGTCGAAGTTTCTCAGTTTCCATATGCATCATTTTTATATTTTCAATGAATTTGCATGTATTACACGTGCCCTCATTACTGAAGTAAAATAGATCAAGAAAATTAGATGGAAAAAAAATTTCACCTGCACATGAAGAAGGGCTAGGAGGGTGGACCGTGGAACCATTCCAATTTTATCTATTTTAAAATTTATTTTTGTCCTATGCACATGAAAAGGGCTAGGAGGGTGTCCTCCATAAACATATAGCATTGTGAAAATTAGTCAACAAGAAAGCCCCTGTGGACATAACATTGATCATGCTATTTGGAAGGATAATGTATAGTTTATTCCAGGCAATTTGATAGGATTTATTGGAATTTCAGTACCTTGAACCATGAATATGTCATAGATTTGATCTTGAGAGGATTTACTGGAATTTCAGTCCCTTGAAGGGCGAATAGGTTGCAGGTTCGATACTGAGAGGTCAAAGAAGAAGATATTCCCTTATCCAGTTGTCTGTCTAAAGATGTTGCTCATTCCTTGGAAAATTGTTCCTAGGATTTTTCATTAACAAGGGTCTTTGGATGGGGAACTGCAGCGTGGGTGTTGTACAAAGACATTACAGTTCTATGGTCCAACGGTGTCGCATTGGGAGTTATAGAGGTAGATGAAGAATATTCTTCTTCCTCATAGTATAAAACTTAAACTTTTAGCTGTAATATGCACCATAAAATGTTATATATAATGTTAAAGGTAAAATGTAATCACATTTTATTTTAGAATTTAACCAAAAAAAATCCCTTAGCTGAAATTATGCATTGGTCTATTGAGTGTGGGTATAAAAAGAAGAGTCTTCAGAGAAAAATTCAAGCTACACAGAGAGACGAAACAATAAGAATTCACATAAAAAGAAAGTTAGAAAACGATTATATACTCTAATTTTTTTTTAAGAAAACCTGCAAAGGCCTTCAACGTTCTGAAATTATTATTTTAGTTTCATGTCATGGCATTCAGTATTCTGCGCTTTCGTTTATTTGCTGAAGCAAGTGGTCCGCTATGTCGTGTAAAACATAACTTTCTTTTGCGAGTTCAGTTGGCATGCAGCCTACTCTGGGTAGCAATAATCTGTAGTCAAATGCTCTGCCCAAAAGGGTTCCAACCGGTAACCTCTGGATCTCCAATCAAATGCTCTACTACTAAGCTATAGGCTCAATTGTTCATGTGTTAAAATTTTACATTTTTTATATATTAGACCCGAAGTTCTATTGTTCATATCTCTCATAATTACAAAGATAATATAGACAGACAAAGGGGCCTGCTAATTAATTAGGTCCCTAAAATGACTAGATTGGTAACTGCAAGTGAAAACAACCACTTTTGAGTTTCTACAACCTGTAATTTATGTTCATGTTCAAGTCGTTGTTAGCCACAAGGTCCGAGATTTAGGCTAGACTACTAGGGTTGTTTGATACAAATTTGATTTGATTTGCAGTTGTTTAAAACCTCACATATAATGAACTAGAGAATGATTTGTGGTTGTTTAAAAACTCACATATAATGAAATAGAGAATGGATATAATGAAATAGAGAATGAGATTATCAGTTACCTGCAACATTGCAACACTGAGTGTGGAGACGAAACCGATGGTGATGCTTCTCTTCCTCTTGTTAGCTTTGAGAAAATGTAATAGCAGCAGCGGTCGTCGGTTGTAATGGTGGAGGCAGAAATTCATGAAGACCTGCAAGTATAGTGCCACAGGTCCATGTGGTTAACAGGTCTGCATGGTTAACATGCAGATTTAGTGACACGTGGTTAACATCAAAGTGATCGTAAGTAAGATAGACGTGAAAGGTAAATAAGACGACTTGTATATAAAATTTCATACTGGGGAACTAATGTTAGCATTAGTTCCCAATTTTTTCTAGCAACAAACATAAATAAAAATAAGATGAAGAATAACCTAATTGGTCTCCGACATTACTCCATAAATTTTATTGGTTAATAAAATTTGAGGCACTAAAAAGTTAGGATACCGTGGAAAGGAATTAATGCTAGAGACATTGTTTCGATTACTATAATCCCATTGTCATAGCATTGCCTACGACAAGGACTAATAAGGGAACAATATTAAAGAGAGTATTTTATAACTTGAATCTTCAATTCATTTCTATCCCATCTTCACATCATTGTAAATTTTAATTATTTTTGGTTTTTTTTTGACAAAAAAAAAGAGACTATAATAATGAATTTATTATTGATATTATATTAATAAAAAATTATAAAATTTTGAAATAGTATTAAAAAATATTATAAAAAAAACTTAACTTCAAATCATTCTACATTTTATTATCAAATTATTGTAAATTATTTTATGCAATATCATTATTGTAAATTATTTTATGCACTATTAATTTTTATGAAAGATGATTTGATAAATTATTTTATGCACTATTAATTTTTATGAAAGATGATTTCGTAAATTTATGATCGATTGTTGTATTAATTAAAAATTTAAAATTTCAACCTTTTTATATAGTATTTTGTATTAATTAAATATATTTTATATTATTTAAAACTATTAAAACTAATCTCTCTGTGTTATTAGTGAAAACATTTAGAATATTTTAAATTATTGTTACATAATCATTGCTTTTCCTTAATTTTATGCATTACAGTCATGAAAATAATTTTGAAAATACAAACACATTAAGCAATATGAAGTCTTTCATTACAATGTTATTAGAAGCATTTAAGTAACAATATCTTTGTTAGTCATCAGTATTTTTTCCTGTTATGATGACTATATGCCTTGTCTAGGTTTTCTAGAAACCAATTTCAAATATGTCAATTTGTCATCTAGAAAACCTCTCACAATTTTTTTTTGTCTTCTTACCCCTCTCTTGCATACTGAGGTGGAAGTGGTCTTCAGTTTTCAGTCCTGCCCTAAATCAGCAAAGCTTCCCTGTCTATAGTTGTAATAAGCTTTGTTTTTATGCTATCAAAGTCCCCTTTTTTCATATAACTCACTGCCCAACATTAGACAAAGTGTCTACCCCTTTCTCACTGATCATTTTGTCATGTGATAGCCTACTCATGCCTAAGAAACTATTCAGAATCTATGACAAAGTCTCTAGGTCTAGGTAGTGGTGTTTAGGGTAAGAACATTGACAAAGCTGTCTCTAAGTCAAAAACCCCTGTTTTCAATATCAGTCAGCCATTATTTCTTCTTATATGGAAAAAAAAAAACCATGGTTTATCCTTAGGTCATACACCATCGAAATGGTCACTATGTTTTGTTTCAGAAAACCTTATAAGTTTCATTTCAGGGAGAAATAGAGTTTTAAAATCCTATGTCCAAAGAAAGATGATCAAGTGAACTTTCAAGCATTATCATCATGATATATCAGCAAAGGCCTTTAGTAATAAAAGTCATTTCATCAATGCATTTCTGCAGGGGTGCTAGGATAAATGGCACAAATCATTTTTGGGCAAGGGAACACTTCAAGGAACAACTTCAAGTAAAGAGAACAGTTGAATGTTTCAAGGACTAAGGGAAGTACAAGTTTAAAAGAAGAAGAAAGCCTGCAAGTTTCATCCCTGCAAGATTAAAAACAACAAGAAGGTCATAAACTCATCCATCATGGAAAAATGACTATAAAGGTATGGCATTTTCTTCTAAAAAGGGACCTCCAGTAGTCTAGGCATAAAAAGTAAAAAGCATAAAAGGAACAACTGCCTTTTTCTGTAGCCTAAGCTCCAAATCATCAAAGCACTATCAACACCAATGAAGCTATGATTACTGCTAAGAAGATGTTATTTCCAAGACAGGCACAATAGAAATTTATCAGTTGGAAATGCATTACATACTCATGGTTTTCAAAATAAGACTCCACAAGATCATGTCTCATAAGCAAATTGGACAAGAGGTAAAAGCAGTTTTGTTCGCAAGTCGCCTCCTTCACGACAAGTAGAGGGCCCACTGACAGCTTATTCAAAATCATTTTCCAATGGATAGACATGGATAAATACACTGTAGTTTTAAAAATACCTCCTTCAAATAACAAACAGAGGTAACAACAATTTGTTTGCAAATGGCCTCCTTCATCATAAGCAGAGGGCATAAGAAGATTTGTTTGCAAATGGACTCTTTCATCATAAGTAGAGGGCCTAAGAATATTTGTTTTCAAATTTCCTCTTTCATGTACAAGCATAGGATGCAAGGAGAAATTTGAAAATTAAGCAAAAAATACAAGACAAACCATGTGTCACGCCCAGGGCCAGTTTTTCTTCAAATGATGTTTCTGACCAAACAGAGGTGAAATTGACAAAAGAGAGAGAGGTTTGTGTCCATAATAGGCTAAAAAATAAAAACCTCCTTCAGGTTTTAGGAAAGTATCATGGTTTTGGAGAAATGTCAAAACTACAGGTGTCACAGGAGATTTTCTGCATAGCTGGAGTGACCTTGGGAAAATCCAGTTTTCTTAAAGATGGAGTATCCAAATGACTTGCTTCATGAGTCAAAAGACAACTAGACTTGAATATATTTCCAATGAGCTATCATGAGCTCAATTTTCATTTGAGGAAGGCATCCAAAAGTGGTCTTCAACAGCACTATGAATTTTTGCACCAGCTTTCACCATTTTTTGACTAGTGTTGGGACAGTCAGTTTTTGAACAACCAAATGAACACAAAATGAACAAAATAAAGCATATTTGGAAAGTATACTTCCATATATTTCCAATGAGCCATCCCGAGCCCAATTAAAACACTGGGAAGGCTTCCCAAAGCTTGCTACAAAACGCACTACGCGCCTGTGCACAGGAGCGTCGCACCTCTCCAAAAGCCTCCAAAAGTGACAAAAAAATGTTTTTTGCTCAAAATTTGGGCTTTTCAATCAGCAAGGAGGTTTCAAAGGTATTTTCCATTCCCTTGCATCTCAGTTTTGGTCTTGAAGGTAATTTGAAATCCAAACTTAAAAAGAAGAAAAACAGTATTTTAAAAGGAAAGAGGCCTATTTGAGTTTGGAAAACTTGTGTGTTGAGTGGATAAAGAAAGCAGTAAGACAAATATGCCTTCAAGGAAAGTCAAGAAGGTAGGCCATCACAATAGGTTTTAACCCACTTCTATTAAGGAGATCATTGCATCCCCTTCAATCTTGTCCTATTTTCAAGAAGTGGGCTACCTTTACTTTTGCAACAAAATCCAAGAGGTCACTAACTACCCTCTCCTAACTGAGCTATTTTCCCTAAGATTAGATGGAGAGTAGGTTCAAATTGCAGGTCTTGACTTTGTGCTTACTCCTAAAGCAGTATCAAAGGCAAACATCACCCATAGTTGATAATGAGAAGAAAGAGTACAGTGAGAGAAAGCAAAAAGGTAGTGATGATGAAGGGTAAAGCAGTCCTCCAAGAGATAGCAAACATGATGAAGGTGACATCCATAAAACTGGTAGTGACACTAAAAATAATCAAAACATCTCACATGATGGTAATAAAATCAATGTTAGCAAACATAATAATGAAGAAGTTGGAAAAATGCAAGAAGGTGATGAGGAGAAAAAGAGTCCTCAAACAGACAGTGAGGAAAGTAAGGAAAGCAAAGAAGGTGCTCCTCAGCAAAGTAGTAATCATGGACATAGGGCACAAAGTTTGGTTTTCAAGAACGACCTCCTTCATTAATAAGAAGATGGCACTCAGTTGGTTTAAAGGTTTTCTGTGAAGGAAAATAACAGTTTTTGTGACATACCTCCTTCAAAGTCTAGCAAAGGGCATAAAACAGACATTGTGTTTGCATTACATCTATCAGTGATAAATACAAAGAGGGAAAAAGCACTAGTTTTCAAGAAGCATCCTTCATGACTAGTAAAGGGCATAGCACAAACACTGTGTTTAAAGATAATATTCACTTGATAAACATGCCAAAGACACTGTTATTTGAAAGCCTCCTTTAATGATTAACAAAGGAAAAAACTTTGTTGAAAGGTCTCATTCAAAAGGAATAGATCATAGTTCTTTTAAAAGTGTATACTATAGTCAAAAAAAAATAAATAGCTCACACAGTTGTCAAAGGGCCTCCCTCATGACAGGCAGAGAACTCTGCCCCCTTCAAAAGATAAATAGAGGATCCTAATGATGTGATAGACTACCACCTGCAAGAAGAAACAAAAGACACTTTTCATAAATTAAAAAAAGGGAAAAGTCATGATGCAAATAGCATGTCAAAGGTAAAGAAACCCCAAATGAATGTTTTCTTTACTCTACTTACAAGCTGGAAGAAGAGAGAACAGTTTTTCAAACCCTGGGCAAGTTATTATGCAAGGTTGTTAAGGCGCGACGCGCCTGTATTTAGGCGCTACGCGCCTGTAGGCATTGTCCAAAGGAAATTACATAGGGTGTGATGTGCCTATAGGAATTGCCTAAAGGAAATTACATAGGGTGCGATGTGCCTATGCAATGGCGCGATGCGCCTGTCCGTTCACCCGACATGCATTTTTCTTGCACCCGGCCCGGTGTTTAGAATGCGCCCGAGGCACCCACAACAACATGCAGGTGCTACGCGCTTGTGTACAGGAGCGTAGCACCACTCCAAAGGCCTCAAAAAGGGCCAAATTCAGATTTTTTAGCACAGAATCGATTTTTCACCATAGCAAGGATATTTTAAAGGTATTTTTCATCTCTTTACACCTTAGTATTTTTTGGGGATCTTTGAGCACTTGAAAATTCAAATTCAAGGGATAAAACAGTGGTTTAGAAGGAGAAGGCCTATTTCATTTTTGAAAAACCTATCTGCTGAGTGAGTAAAGAAGAAAGCACAAAACCAAAAATGCCTCCAAAAAAAAAGGAAATGGGTTAAAAGAGGAAGGCCATCATAATAGGTTTTAAGCCACCACTACTCAAGAGGTCACTGCCTCCCTATCAATCTTATCATGCTTTCAAGAAGTTGGTTGCTTGAAATTTGAAACAAAATCCAAGAAGTCACTAGTCGCCCTTTCCTAACTGAGCTGTTTGCCCTGATACTAAATAGGAAGAAGCTCATATTGTAGATCTGGACTTTAACCTCACTCCTAAGGCTTTCTCCGTGACAAATGAAGATAAGGGTAGTCTTCATAAAGAAGGTGAAAAAGCTGATGATGATAAAGATAGCTCATAGAAGGATGAGAAAAGCAGTGATAGTAAATGTGAAAAGGAAAATCATGACAAGAATAGTGAAGTTGGTGGCAGCCTACATGAAAAATACCAAAACAGTAATAATGAAAGGGATAGCCCTCAAGAATAAAAGCACCACAACAGTAAGGAAAATGGTGATAAGGGTGAAGGTGGAAATCTACATGAAGAAGACAAACACAGTGAGCATGAAAATAGCCCTCAAAGACATGTGCATGCTGCCTCTCCTAGGAAAGGGGCCATGACTCTTTCCTCAAAGGTGGCAAAGCCTAAAATCAACAAGTCTTCAAGGAAGAAAACCATTCATGTTGTGACTATTAATGTCACTAGAGCACTCAGGAGTAGAGGTGAATTGCCCAAGCCAAGTTCAAAACTACCCAAAGGAGGCGCTTGGTGAAAAAAGGGGAAAAATACATATCTAGGCTTGGAATCTTGGCTTCAGCTTCCTTGCATGTTGCTATAAACCCATTAGGGGTTTGCTCACCAAAATTGAGCAATTTGTGACATGATCTTGTTTTTTGTGATTTTTAGGCCTAATTGCACATTTTTCTAGGCGCTGCCATGTTTGCTAGGAGTATCCTCAGCTCATAAAAGTTATTTTGTTGGATGTATTAATTTTGAGGGAGTATACTCATAAATTTTAGAACAAATGAAGCTGTTTTGGTCCCCCAAAGAGGCAAAAATCAGTCAAAATTGACCTTTCTGCCTCACATATCAACAGATGAGACCCTCCTTGGTTTTTTCACTCAGTCCACTTTTTGACAGACTTCTATGGATAAATTTGAGAAAAATAAAGTAGTTCTAGAAACTAGACATGCAAGGATTTCCAACGAGCTATCGCAGGCCTCGTTTCGACATCGGGAAGTCCCTCGAAAGTTGTCTGCAAAACATGATTCTTTCTGTTGCTACGCTCCTGTAGCATTTTGGCTAAAAAATCAGTTTTCTGAAGGTGGCCATCCAAATGTGTGTTTATCTATTTTTAACTCTATGTCAGAGATTAGAAGTCAATTTTCTTTCTATTTTTGGCTTAAATAGATATTTTGAAGATATTTTGTGCCTTGGGATTTGCAAAGCCTCAAGGACAAAATCAAATATTTGTATTATGCCAATGGCCTTCTAGATGTTCTAGGAGGGTTTCTTTCTCTTTGGCCTATATAATCCAAGAGAATTCATTGTAACCAGAGGCTGAACTTGATGTTATAGAGCAATGCATAACATTACAAGCTTTGAAGAAATACTTTGTCTTATGAAGTGGATGATCTCTTGCTTGAATTGGATGGTGGAGGAGGATTGTATGTAGGATTCCATGGCTTGGTGAATGGTATTGTGTTCCTTATCTGTTATGTTTCCTTAGTTTATCATACATGTTTTAAATTTATTGCTTGCTATAGGTCAGTAAAGAATAGATTTTAGATATGCCGATGGTTCCACCTCAAGTTTCTTGATTCATTACAGCTTCTATGTTTTCATCTTTTATTGGTTATGTTAAAGAATTCTTAACTTCTCTTTGGTACCCTAAGAACTTGTTATCAGTTTCATTAATGGTTATTATGTATGCTGTCTAGTATGATTCATGGTACGCCTTGCTTACTCATAACTAATCAAAACTCCATTTCTGAAATCTCTCTGAACTATTGGTTGTCTTAGTTAAGTCAAAGAGGTCTTGTTTCGATCTTGCCCTTTGTCCATGCTCTGCAGTCTTATTTCAAAGTTCCTGATAGCTCAAGATAAGATGTTTAGGAGTTCCCTCTTCATAGATTGAGTTGTTTGTTTGTATTATTTTTTTCCCCAAAAGTCTTAAGGTGATTTTCCCAAAGTTAGAGGGTCTTATACTTCTATGCATCACCTGATTGTTTATTTTCTGCATCTATCAGTTTGAGTTTCATTTATAGTGATTAATGGTTAGCCCTACCACATGAATGCTTGCTTTTTAACTATTTATGCTTAAAACCTCTTCGTCTCTCACAAACTTAGTGTCCATCTCATTTCACTTTCACCCAAAGAATCCATTTGTCTCGACCAAATCAGCTCTGCAGTAATACCTTATCCACCATTTGAGATAGTCTCGACCTTTTTGACCCCATAGCCCAGTTGATCTGACAAAATTTTTACCTATTTATCCTTTGATCAGTTCCCCCTCAAAAACCTAAAACAAACTAAAAACATACTTAAAAACTAGCCTAAAATCAAATACATAAAACGCAAACAAGTTTACATCCTTTGCATAATCGAGAAAGCCCTCTCTAAGTCCAGGAAGGCTAGGTCCTAGGGCTCCAAAGCTTGGTCTGATGTTACCCTGTCACTTGGCTTGCCAATCTGCCAAATCACGGGACCCTAACATAATGGAGATCACGGTGGGACCTTGAGTTAGAACATCCTAGGTATCCCTTAGGAACTCTCAAAGTCTCAGTCAAACTTAGAAAACTTAAGTGTTGTCTGAAGAGTAGAAACTAGCTCTTTCACCATCTTAGCAAAATGATGATTCAACTATAGAACACTCTTACAAAGCTTAGGGCTACATATAGGAACTCAGAAAACCCTAAAAACATCCCTAGATTGGTTTTTTATCAGTTATTGGTGGTGGACCATAGACATATATCTTCAAAACAAACTAAAATATCCACCTGGCGACTCCACAACTCTCAATAGACCTAAAGACTCCACTGGAGGAAGAACCTGAAACATGACCAGTCATCCTGGAAAGAAAAAGCACTCAGGTCTTAGTTGGATTCAGGAAATTATTGTTTTTATCTATAACTATGTTCTATCTTACTTTGAGCCTGATGAAGAATACACTGATGAGATCTATTTTGATCATTGGAAAGATCTCAAACCTCGAAAATCTAAGCCTCAAATTTCAGGCCATGAGCAGACTTATACACCTGTGCTTACCCTAGATTCAACTATGGAAAACCTAGTGAAACAAGAGCTTCATGCTACCTTTCCCACTCTGGATGAAACCTCAAACAGTCATAAATCTCTTTTTACACTACCTATATCCACAAAGGTCTTAGAAATATACACGCCTTTGGTTTTACCTCCCATCTTCCGAGTCCTCCCTGCAAATATTCAAAATAAATTACCCAGATTTGATGGAGAAAGCTCAAAAGTCACCGCTGAAGAGCACATCCAAAATCTTGAGAATTTACTTGACATTTTTGAAATAGAAGAAGATGATGTGCGTATTAGAATGTTTTCCTTATCATTACAAGGAAAAATTAAGAGTTGGTTTAAGGACCTTCCAGTTGCAAGAATTACCAATTTTCATCAGTTCACCCAAATATTCCTAGATAGGTCGGTGGTCATGGGTAATAAAGTTCTCATCATAGAGGAATACAATCATTTAAAAAGACAACCAGGGGAGACAATACAAGACTTTTCAGCCAGGTTCAATAAAGTATACCATGCAATGCCTGCTAACATATAGCCACCCCTCGGATGGGCTTTCTTGCACTACCCAAGTTCTTTTGACCCAGAGATGGTTTTCCGGATAAAAGAAAGAGATCCTTTGACCCTGGAAGAAATGAAAAGGATAGCAATTGATGTGGAAGTCAACATACTAAATAGGGAGGCATAACTAAGAATAATAGAGAAAGAGAAAGAAAATCAAGAGAGACCAATCTCTTCAGTGGAAAATTTGGAAAAATTTATATATAAATTCAACAAACTGATGCTTCTACTTAACAAGAAAAGAGAAAGACACAAAGTTAAGGTTAATGTTGCTTATTCAAACCAACCTACATTTTTTCCTCAAGAAGAACATACTCAACCATTACAAGACAAGAGTAACAAAGAAAATGTGCCTAATGAGAAAGTTGCAAATAAAAACATAGAGGAGTGCTCTAAAGAATCTATCAACCATCTTGAAATCAAAGAATTTGAAATGGAAGAAAAAAAAAAACCTGTAGGATCTCTACCTTTATGCTTTAAGTCATTTCAGTTCATACGAGCAAATTGGCCTCCTAAGAATCTATTAGAGGTAACTCATGAATTCAATGCTAACTATTCCGAACATCACAAAGAGTTGGTTGAAGATGAAAACAATCAAGAAATGAAAGAGAACCCACGAGTTTTCTCTAAAGGCACAAGTGATGATTCATCATCTCTCGTAGGTGAAGCCCAAAAGGAAATTCAACCTCTTTATTGTATTTATATCCAAAGAGAGATAAAAATGCCTCCCTTTTTAACTAAAGAGGAGATAGATCAACTCATAAACATGTAGACAGCCTCTAAAACTTCATATGACCAAAAAATTTATGATCATTCTCCTGCTAATATTGCATACCATAAGTCAAAAAATAGATTTATAAATCAATTTTAAGAGAAACAATCTGATAGTCCAATATGTATGGCTGGTGACATTAATTATATTGATGATTCTCCAAGGTTTGATCAATATGTTGATAATGATGATGATTTCCAAACAGAAGCTAACTTTGCAGAGTACTCAGCACTTTATTTTTGGGAGGAAACTCAGTTTCATCAACTTGAGGAAGGTAACCAACCAATACATAGCAGCTATGATAGTGATGAGGAAAGCTTAGAAAATTTGTAAGCAAATGAAGTCTTGAAAATTTATGATCACAAGAAGGTTGCTGCTCTTATTTCTCGGGAAGATTTCTTGCCAAAGAGTATCCCTACTCATCAACATGGTGACCTTCACACATATATGAGTCCAGTTAATCAGAACACATCTGCTTGGCAAGAAGACTACACTGCAATATATGATGAGTCTGATAGTTCAAGTGATCATGAGCAAGGGGAAGAGTTTCTTTCCCAAGAGAGTCCCAAACATAGCCAAGTGGAAGAAAGAGTAGTCCTGAATGAAGCTTATATATCAAATCCTCTAGATCAGGTATTATTCCAAGATCCATTTCTTTTTTTCCTTGAGAAATCTGAAGGAGGAGTGTGTTCTACCATGAATAGTTTGTTGCAAAGTATGAGAAAATTTTTAAGCACTACTGTCCGAAAACAAGTGATGTGGAAGTGGCCTTTTGATTTCTTCAGCATCATGAAAGAAATGAACCAATATCACCCATGCAATCATCTACTTGACTGGTTACATTGGAAAAGAGAGTTCACCAAATAAATTTATATCATGTATGGGTTAGATTAGGGTAGAATAGATAGGCATGCAAAAAAAGCTCAGCCACATGAGCATCTTTCTTTCAGTTTGTTTTGAAAAAAATAGAAAATACAAAAACAATAGGAAAAGTAGAAAAAGAGGGCAGTTTCTAAAGCAATGGTACAGCCCCATACCCAAAAAATAGTCATGCTGAAAGTGTGCAAGTCTAAATGCCACTACTAGTGCTCAAAAGATGTCTTGTTCAGTTATCTAGCCTAATCGTAACTGGACATGTTTTAAATTGATTGTTGATAAGATAGTGAAAGAAGTGATAGTCAAATTATGTGAGCTTGACTTATCAATGAAATTAGATTAGGAAAAGATACTGGTTCCACACGCTCAAAACAGAACCAAAGAGGAAAACAGGGATGAAAAACAAACTATGTATCCTAGCCCTGATTTTTATAAATCTCATTTTTGTGCGAAAATAATATTTGTGTGCAACTTTTCTTTTATGCCACAAACACATGACAAATCACACCGTCTAATCCTTATTTGGTCATTTTTCAATTTCATGTTTTAGTTTAGAGAATGAAATCCTGTGAAACAGCTTAATATTGACAGTCGATCTAGCGTAGGTAGAGAATCAAAGGAGTTCATCAGTTTAATCTGAACTCCCAGAGGATATAAGGGTAGAATTAGATAGTTTTTCTTTTTTCAAAAATATCATGTCAAAGGGTTGCTAGTCCAAATTCACCTAAAGAAGAAAAAATGCTAGGAAATAATAGCTGGGTAGGTAGAGATGACATTGATGCTAATCATGCTGTATATTTTTCAGAAAAGCATCCTTTTCAGAAGTAGCATCAAGAAAGAGAGAAATTTTCACCAATGGATAAGGCACTGGTCTTCACAAGCCAGATATCTGCAATTCTAGACATCTACCGAAAAGGAGTTTCCCTCCCCAAATGGAGCCACTGTTAGTCATCGATATTTTTTCATGTTATGATGACTATATGCCTTGTCTAGGTTTTCTAGAAACCAATTTCAAATATGTCAATTTGTCATCTAGAAAACCCCTCAAACAAATTTTTGTCTTCTTACCCCTCTTGCATACTGAGGTGGAAGTGGTCTTCAGTTTTCAGTCCTTCCCTAAATCAACAAACCTTCCCTATCTATAGTTGTCATAAGCTTTGTTTTTATGCTATCAAAGTCCCATGTTTTCATATAACTCACTGTCCAACATTAGAAAAAGTGTCTACCCATTTCTTACTGATCATTTTGTCATATTATAGCCTACTCATGCCTAAGAAACTATTCAGAATCTATGACAAAGTCTCTAGGTCTAGGTAGTGGTGTTTAGGGTAAGAACATTGACAAAGCTGTCTCTAAGTCAAAAACCCCTATTTTCAATATCAATCAGCCATTATTTCTTCTTATCTGGAAAAACAAAACCATGGTTTATCCTTAGGTCATACACCATTGAAATGGTCATTATGTTTTGTTTCAACAAACCTTATAAGTTTCATTTCAGGGAGAAACAGAGTTTTAAAGTCCTATGTCCGAAGAAAGATGATCAAGTAAACTTTCAAGCATTATCATCATGATATATCAGCAAAGGCCTTTAGTAATCAAAGTAATTTCATCAATGCATCTCTGCAGGGGTGCTAGGATAAATGGCACAAATCAGTTTTGGGCAAGGGAACACTTCAAGGAACAACTTCAAGTAAAGAGAACAGTTGATTGTTTCAAGGACTAAGGGAAGTACAATTTTAAAAGAAGAAGAAAGCCTGCAAGTTTCATCCCTACAATATTAAAAACAACAAGAAGGTCAGAAACTCATCCGTCATGGAAAAATGACTATAAAGGTATGGCATTTTCTTCTGAAAAGGGACCTCCAGCAGTCTAGGCATAAAAAGTAAAAAGCATAAAAGGAACAACTGCCTTTTTCTGTAGCCTAAGCTCCAAATCATCAAAGCACTATAAAAACCAATGAATCTATGATTACTGCTAAGAAGATGTTATTTCCAAGACAGGTGCAATAGACATTTATCAGTTGGAAATGCATTACCTACTCATGGTTTTGACAATAAGACTCCATAAGACGATGTCTCATAAGAAAATTGGACAAGAGGTAAAAGCAGTTTTGTTCGCAAGTGGCCTCCTTCATGATAGGTAGAGGGCCCACAGACATCTTGTTCAAAATCGTTTTCCAATGGATAGACAGGGATAAAGACACTGTATTTTTAAAAAGACCTCCTTCAAATAACAAACAGAGGTAACAACAATTTGTTTGCAAATGGCCTCCTTCATCATAAGCAGAGGGAATAAGAATATTTTTTTCCAAATGGCCTCCTTCATCATAAGCAGAGGGCCTAGGAATATTTTTTTTCAAATTTCCTCTTTCATGTACAAGCAGAGGATGCAAGGAGAAATTTGAAAAATAAGCAAAAAAGACAAGACAAACCATGTGTCACGCCCAAGGCTAGTTTTGCTTCAAATGATGTTTTTGACCAAACAGAGGTGAAATTGACAAAGGCGAGAGTGGATTTTTTCCATCATAGTCTAAAAAAAGAAAAAACTCCTTCATTTTTTACACAGGTATCATGGTTTGGGAGAAATGTCAAAACTACAGGTGTCACGGGAGATTTTCTGCACAGATGGAGTGACCTTGGGAAAATCCAGTTTTCTCAAATATGGAGTATCGAAATGACTTTCTTCATGAGTCAAAAGACAACTATACTTGAATATCTTTCCAATGAGTTATCATGAGCTCAATTTGGATTTGAGGAAGGCATCCAAAAGTGGTCTACAATAGCACTATGCATTTCTGCACCAGCTTTCACCATTTTTTGACCAGTGTTGGGACACTCAGTTTTTGAACAACCAAATGAACACCAAATGAACCAAATCAAGCATATTTGGAAATTATACTTCCATAGATTTCCAACAAGCCATCCCAAGCCTAATTCCAACACCGGGAAGTCTTCCAAAAGCTTGCTACAAAAAGCGTTATGCGCCTATGCACAGGAGCGTCGCACCTCTCCAAAAGTCTCCAAAAGAGACAAAAATCTGGTTTTTGCTCAGAATTTGGGTTTTTCAACACAACAAGGAGGTTTCAAAGGTATTTTTCATTCCCTTGCATCTCCTTTTTGGTCTTGAAGGTAATTTGAAATCCAAACTTAAAAAGAAGAAAAACAGTATTTTAAAAGGAAACAGGCCTATTTCAGTTTGGAAAACTTGTGTGTTGAGTGGATAAAGAAAGCAGTAAGAAAAATATGCCTCCAAGGAAAGTCAAGAAGGCAGGCCATCACGATAGGTTTGAACCCACTACTATTAAAGATATCATTGCATCCCCTTCAATCTTGTCCTATTTTCAAGAAGTGCACTGCCTTTACTTTTGCAGCAAAATCCAAGAGGTCACTAAGTACCCTCTCCTAACTGAGCTATTTGCCCTGAGATTAGATGGAGAGTAGGTTCAAATTGCAGGTCTTGACTTTGTGCTTACTCCTAAAGCAGTATCAAAGGCAAACATCATCCATAGTTGATAGTGAGAAGGAAGAGCACAGTGAGAGCAAGCAAAAAGGTAGTGATGATGAAGGGCAAAGCAGTCCTCCAAGAGATAGCAAACATGATGAAGGTGACATCCATAAAACCAACAGTGACACTAAAACTAATCAAAACAGCTCACAGGATGATAAGAAAAACAATTTCAGCAAACATAGTAATGAAGAAGTTGGAAAAATGCAAGAAGGTGATGAGGAGAAAAAGAGTCCTCAAACAGACAGTGAGGAAAGTAAGGAAAGCAAACAAGGTGATCCTCATCAAAGTAGTAATCATGGACAAAGGGCGTAGAGTTTGGTTTTCAAGAAGGGCCTCCTTCATTAATAAGTAAATGGCACACAGTTGGTTTGAAGGTTTTCTGTGAAAGAAAAGAACAGTTTTTGTGACATACCTCCTTCAAAGTCTAGCAAAGGGCATAAAACAAACATTGTGTTTGCATTACATCTATCAGTGATAAATACATAGAGGGAAAAAGCACTAGTTTTCAAGAAGCCTCCTTCATGACCGGCAAAGGGCATATCACAGACACTATGTTTAAAGATAATCTTCACTTGATAAACAGGCTAAAGACATTGTTATTTGAAAGCCTCCTTTAATGACGAACAAAGTAAAAAACTTTGTTGAAAGGTCTCATTCAAAAGGAATAGAGCATAGTTCGTTTAAAAGTATATACTATAGTCAACAACAAATGAATAGCTCGCATAGTTGTCAAAGAGCCTCCCTCATGACAGGCAGAGAACTCTGTCCCCTTCAAAAGATAAACAGAGGATCCTAATGATGTGATAGACTACCACCTGCAAGAAGAAACAAATATCACTTTTCATAAATTCAAAAAAGGGAAAATTCATGATGCAAATAGCATGTCAAAGGTAAAGAAACCCCAAATGAATGTTTTCTTTACTCTACTTACAAGCTGGCAAAAGAGAGAACAATTTTTCAAACCCCGGGCAAGTTATTATGCAAGGTTGTTAAGGCGTGACGCACCTGTATTGGGGCACTACGTGCCTGTAGGCATTGCCCGAAGGAAATTACACAGGGTGCGACGCACCTGTGCAATGGAGCGATGCGCCTGTCCATTCACCCGACATGCATTTTTCTTGCGCCCGACCCGATGTTCAGAAGGCACCCGAGGCACCCACAGCAACGTGCATGTGCTACGCGCCTATGTACAAGAGCGTAGCACCACTCCAAAGGCCTCAAAAAGGGCCATATTCAGAATTTTTTGCACAAAATTGGTTTTTCACCACAGCAAGGATATTTTAAGGGTATTTTTCATCTCTTTACACCTTATTTTTTTTTTTGGGATCTTTGATCATTTGAAAAGTCAAATTCAAGGGAGAAAACAGTGTTTTAGAAGGAGAAGGCCTATTTCATTTTTGAAAAACCTGTCTGCTGAGTGAGTAAAGAAGAAAGCACAAAACCAAAAATGCCTCCAATAAAAAGAAAGCGATTAAGAGAGGAAGGCCATCATAATAGGTTTGAACCCACTACTACTCAAGAGGTCACTGCCTCCCCATCAATCTAATCATGCTTTCAAGAAGTTGGTTGCCTTGAAATTTGAAACAAAATCCAAGAAGTCACTAGTCACCCTTTCCTAACTGAGTTGTTTTCCCTGAGACTAAATAGGAAGCAAGCTCATATTGCAGATCTGGACTTTAACCTCACTCCTAAGGCTGTCTCCATGGAAAATGAAGATAAGAGTAGTCTTCATAAATAAGGTGAACAAGCTGATGATGATAAAGATAGCTCACAGAAGGATGAGAAAAGCAGTGTCAGTAAATGTGAAAAGGACAGTCATGACAAGAACAGTGAAGTTGGTGGCAGCCTACATGAAAAATACCAAAACAGTAATAATGAAAGGGATAGCCTTCAAGAAGAAAATCACCACAACAGTAAGGAAAACAGTGATAAGGGTGAAGGTGGCAATCTACATGAAGAAGACAAACACAGTGAGCATGAAAATAGCCCTCAAAGGCATGTTCTTGCTGCCTCTCCTAGGCAAGGGGCCATGACTCTTTCCTCAAAGGTGGAAAAGCCTAAAATCACCAAGTCTTCAAAGAATAAAACCATTCAAGCTGTGACTAGTAATGTCAGTAGAGCACTCAGGAGTAGAGGCGAATTGCCCAAGCCAAGTTCAAAACTGCCCAAAGGAGGTGCCCAGTGAAAAAAGGGGAAAAAGACATATATAGGCTTGGAATCTTGGCTTTAGCTTCCATGCATGTTTCTTGAAACCCATAAGGGGTTCTCTCACCAAAATTGAGCAATTTTTGACATGATATTTTTTTTTGTGATTTTTAGGCCTAATTGCACATTTTTCTAGGCGTTGCCATGTTTTCTAGGAGCATCCTCAAATCATAAAAGTTATTTTGTTGGATGTATTAAATTTTAGGGAGTATAATTAGGAATTTTCAGAACAAATGAAGCTGTTTGATCCCCCAAAGAGGAAAAAATCAGTCAAAATTCACCTTTCTGCCTCACATATCAGCAGATGAGACATTCCTGGGGATTTTCAATCAGTCCACTTTTTGAACAACTTCTAGGGATAATTTTTAGAAAAATAAAGTATTTCTAGAAACTAGACATCCAAGGCTTTCCAACGCACTATCACGGGCCTCTTTTCGACATCGGGAAGTCCCTCACAAGTTGTCTTCAAAATAGGATTCTTTCTGTTGCTACACTCCTGTAGCATTTTGGTTAAAAAAATAGTTTTCTGAAGGTGGCCATCCAAATGTGTGCTTAGCTATTTTTAACTCTATGTTAGAGATTAGAAGTCAATTTTCTTGCTATTTTTGGCTTAAATAGATATTTTTGAAGATATTTTGTGCCTTGGGTTTTGCAAAGCCTCAAGGACAAAAACATATATTTGTATTAGGCCAATGGCATTCTAGTTGCTCTAGGATGGTTTCTTTCTCTTTGGCCTATATAATCCAAGAGAATTTGTTGTAACCAGAGGCTGAAATTGATGTTATAGAGCAATAAATAGCATTAAAAACTTTGAAGAAATACTTTGTCTTATGAAGTGGATGATCTCTTGCTTGACTTGGATGGTGGAGGAGGATTGTATGTAGGATTCCATGGCCTGGTGAATGTTATTGTGTTCCTTATATATTATGTTTCCTTAGTTTATCATACATGTTTTCAAGCTTCTTGCTTGTTGTAGGTCAGTAAAGAATATATTTGAGATATGCCCATGGAGGCACCTCAAGTTTCCTGATTCATTGCAGCTTCTATGTTTTCATATTTTCTTGGTTATGTCAAAGAATTCTTAATTGCTCTTTGGTACCATAAGAACTTTTTATCAGTTTCATTAATGGTTATTATGTATGTTTTCTAGTATGATTCATGGTATGCCTTGCTTACTAATAGCTAATCAAAACTCCATTTCTCAAATCTCTCTCTGAACTATTGGTTTTCTTAGTTAAGTCAAAGAGGTCTTGTTTCGATCTTGCCCTTTGTCCATGCTCTGCAGTCTTTTTTCAAAGTTCCCGATAGCTCAAGATATGATGTTTAGGAGTTCCCTCTTCATAGATTGAGTTATTTGTTTGTCTTATTTGTTTTCCCAAAAGTCTGAAGGTGATTTTCCCAAAGTTAGAGGGTCTTATACTTCTATGCATCACCTGATTGTTTATTTTATGCATCTATCAGTTTAAGTTTCATTTATAATGATTAATGTACCACATGAATGCTTGATTTTTAACTATTTATGCTTAAAACCTCTTCGTCTCTCACAAACTTAGTGGCCATCTCATTTCACTTTCACCCAAAGAATCCATTTATCTTGACCAAATCGGCCTTGCAGTAATACCTTATCCACCATTTGAGACAGTCTTGACCTTTTTGACCCCATAGCCCAGTTGATCTGACAAAATTTTTACCTATTTATCCTTTGATCAGTTCCCCCTCAAAAACCTAAAACAGACTAAAAACATACTTAACAACTAGCCTAAAATCAAATACATAAAAAGCAAACAAGTTTACATCCTTTGCATAATAGAGAGAGCCCTCTCTGAGTCCAGGAAGGCTAGGTCCTAGGGCTCCCAAGCTTGGTCTGATGTTACTCTGTCACTTGGCTTGCCAATCTGCCAAATCACGGGATGCTAACAATCTCCAATAACTTCTTTTAGTTGTATGCATTGTAACCATGGAGATAATACTGAAAAACAAAATAGAACAAATAATACAAATTTCCTAACTCTATAACTCTATATTGGAAACTCTAAACAATTATATTTCTACTTCTTTTTATTAATTTTCTAAAATTTTAATTTGAAATTAACCTATCTAAGTTTACATACTCAAGTCTGAGTATATAATTTAAACCACCAAAATGTTTATCATATATTTAATGTTCTTGATTTTTTTTTATTTGATTTGTCTACACGTATGTTTTAATAAATCTATTTTTATCAATGAATTTTTAATATTCATTTTTAACACACTACCTATATATTTATTCAAATTTGTAAAATTTGATTATTATACATTTTTTAACTTATATTTATGTGGAAATTTATTCATATTAAAATTTATTATTATTATATAATTTAAATTTTACATGAAAAAGCAAAGTATCATTGTTACCTCACATCAAACAAATAATGAGTTCAACTAGTTTTTTTTGAATCCATATATATTAAGTAATGACAAATTATGTTGATAAATTTAATATTATATTTGATTATTATTATATATTTTAAACTTCCACATTAAAATATCATTGTTTTATTTTTCTTCCTATCAAACAATGAGCTCGTTCAATTATATAATTTGGGTTTATAATAGTCTTTTGGATTTAGTATTATTCTCTTGGGTTCATAACCTCTCGGGTTAATAACCTCTTGGGTTTTTAGTGTTAATCCCTTGGGTTTATAATATTAATCTCTTGGGTTTATTATTCTCTTTGGTTTATAATATCAGTCATGGTAAACCATGGTCAATCATAACCAACCATGGTCAACCATGGTCGAATGTCACATTGTGATAATGGTTGTCCCAATATGAAAATCAACCATATTCAACCATGGTATAACATCACATGGTGACAAATATTGTCTCGATATGAAAATCAGTCATGGTCAAGCATGGTCAAGCATGGTCCAATGTTACATTGTGATAAGGATTATCTCAATATGGAAATCCACCATAGTCAACCATGGTAAATCATGTTTATTTTAAGGTTTATAATATTTATCTTAGCGTTTATATACTTTGGGTTTATAATTATTTATCCATTGGGTTTATAATATCAATCAATTGGGTTTATTAATCTAGGGGTTCATATCGCCAAGGTTTAATATTATTCCCTTAGTTTTAATATCCATTGGGTTTTTAGTATTAATCCAAAGGGTTTATTATTCCCTTGCATTTAGAATACCTATCATAGTCAACCATTGTCAACCATGTTTTATAAATTCAATAATGGTCATCCATCATCAACCATATTTTATTAAATAAATCGTATTCAATCATAGTTAATCCTGGTCAACCATGTTCCTATGTTGGATTGTGATAAATATTGTCTCAATATGAAAATAAATCATTGTCCCAACCATGGACCAATGTTGCATTATGACAAATATTGTTTCGATATGATAAGCATGCTCAACCATGATCAACCATGGTCAATCATGGGCAACCTTGGTAAACCATGCTTAACCATGTTTTATAAAATTAAACATTCTCAACCATGGTCAATCATGGTCAACCATGGTTGAACGTCGCATCATGACAAATATTGTCTTGATATTAAAATCAGCCATAGTTAAGGATGGTAAACTATGGTCCAACATCGCATATGACAAAGATTGTCTCAATATGAAAATCAACCATGGTCAACCATGGTCAACCATGTTTATTTTAGTTTTTAGAATATTTATCTTAGGGTTTATATGACTTGGTTTTATAACATTAGGCCATTGGGTATAATATTATTCCCATGGGTTCATAATCCCTTGGGATTTTAATATTAATCCCTCAGGTTTATAATATAAATCTCTTGGGTTTATTATTCCCTTGGGTTTATAATATCAATCATGTTCAACCATTGTCGAATTTCGCATTGTGGCAATTATTTTCTTGATATGAAAATCATTGATGGTTAACCATGGTCCAACGTCGCAACGTGACAAGATTGTCTCAATATGAAAATCAAGTATGATCAAGCATGGTCAACCATGATCCAAGTTTACATTGTGACAAGGATTATCTAAATATGGAAATCAACCATGGTCAACCATGTTTAGTTTAGGGTTTATACTATTTATATTAGGGTTTATATACTGTTGTGTTTATTATTTTTATCCCTTGGGTTTACAATATCAATCTCTTGTGTTTATTACTTTAAGGGTTCATATTCCTATGGTTTAATATTATTCCCTTAGGTTTATAATCCCTTGGGTTTTTAGTATTAATCCCTAGGGTTCATTATTCCATTGGGTTTATAATATCAATCTATCAATCCATATGGTTTATTATTCTCTTGGGTTTATAATATTTATCATTGTAAACCATGGTCAACCATGTTTTAAAAATTCAATCATGATCAATATGAAAGTCAATCATTGTCTCAACCATGGTCCAACATTGCATGATGACAAATATTATGAGCAGAGATGTTCAGCTCAATGAAGAAGAATCTTGGGATGGAAGCATTGAGAAAACAATGAATGTTAAAAATTGTTTGTCTCATGATAAAAATGAGGAAGAGATGGCTGAAATACATCCCTGAATAGCAGCACCAACACAAGGACAGCAAGGGACACCCTTGAGAAGAAATGAGAGTGCTTCTCCAAGAACTTGTACACCAAATGAAAGAGGAACAAAGTTCAGATATTTAAATGAAATTTATGAGCAAGAGGCAACAAATGAAGGTATGAACTCTTTATTTGCTTTGTATTGTCATGTTGATGATCCTATTCATTTTGATGAAGCCATTAAAGATAAGAAATGGATAGATGCTATGGATGAAGAGATTAATGCCATAGAGAGAAACAAGACATGGGATTTGGTTGAACTCCCAAAAGGTAAGGAAGTCATTAGAGTTAAATGGGTTTACAAGACCAAGAGTAATGCTGAAGGTAAGATTGAGAGACACAAGGCCAGACTTGTGGTCAAATGGTATAAGTAGCAACATGGAAGAGACTATGAACAAACATTTTCACCGGTTGGAAGAATGGAAACTATGAGAGAAGTGTTGTTTATTGCAGCACAAAACAAGTGGAAATTTTACTAAATGGATGTGAAATCAACATTCCTAAATGGAGTGTTAATGGAAAAGGTTTATGTTGAACAACCTCTAGGCTATGAGAAGAAAGGCCAAGAGCACAAATTTTTCAGATTGAAGAAATCTCTTTATCGGCTGAAACAAGCACCAAGAGCATGGTACAGTAGGATAGATTTCTATCTACTGGAGAATGGGTTTGAAAAATGTGAGGGAGAACCCACCTTATACATCAAGGAGAAAGATGGTAAGATGCTGATTGTTTTTTTTATATGTTGATGGTGTGATCTTTACAGGTAATGATGATTACCTTGTTGAAAATTTTAAGAAGGTCATGAAAGATGAATTTGAAATGACCAACATGGGCTTGCTAAAATAATTCTTAGGAATAGAAGTAAAGAAAAATGAAAATAAAATTTTTATTTCTCAAGAAAAGTATGTTAATGAAGTTTTGGAGAGATTTAACATGCAGGATTGCAAGGCAGCAGTTACTCCCACAGTGATGGGATTAAAACTCAGCAAAGAGGACAGCAGCAGGGATTTTGATCCTCGTTTGTACAAGAGCATAGTTGGCAGCCCCATGTATTTGACTGCAACTAGGTCGGATATTATGCATGCTGTTAGTTTAATTTCCATATTTATGGAGAGGCCAAAAGAATCACATTGGCAAGCAGAAAAAAGAATTCTGAGGTATGTTAAAGGAACTAAAATGTACGGAATTTTATATACTACTTCAGAAAATTCAGAATTAATTGGATACATTGAAAGTGATTGGGCTGGAAGTGTAGATGACCGGAAAAATACTTCTGGCTATGTTTTTCACATGGGTTTAGAAACCATTTCATGGGATTCTAAGAAACAACCTATTCTAGCACTATCTACAACAGAGGCAGAGTATGTGGCAGCTACAACAGCAACATGTCAAGAAGTGTGGATGAGGAGAATGTTGAGGAGTTTATGTCAAGGACAGGTAAAAGGCACAGTGATTTATTTTGACAATATCTCAGTCATAGCATTTTCTAAAAAATCTTTGTTTTACAAAAGGACAGAGCACATAGATGCTAAGTTTCACTACATCAGGGAACTAGTGAACAATGGAGAAATTATTTTAAAACATTGCAGGACTCGGGAGAAATTTGCAGATATACTGACAAAGCCATTGGGGCAAAAGAGTTTTGAATATTTGAGGAAATGCATGGGTATGACTGATAGCCCAGCAGTTGAACTTAAGGGGGAGTGTTGAAATGTTAATTTCAACTGCCCTTGTACTTAGTCGCTTTCTAATTTTGTCTCTGAAATTTCTGTCACAGAGCCGCTTTCCATTTTTCATCTGCAAGCTTTCTAACAACAGCTGCTTGCTATTTCAATTGAACAGTCAAGTTCGAATTTAAATGTTACAGTCCTTTGTTTGGGAAGCAGAGCTTTCGTTTTTGTATGCACGCCAAGTTTTTGAATGAGGAGGGCACATCAGCAATGAAGTCCCCACCATCCGGCAGCTCAGTAGACAACATGGTCCAATCACGTCTTCAACACGTGGAAGCTTATCATTGGATCGCATTTTTTTTTAGCCCGTCCGCGAAACTCAAATCCAAACCCGAAAGTTTATTCAACCGCGCCCTAAAAGGTTTTCGCATAACATTTTGGCCCTACATCATCATCAATTTTTATAATGCAAATTTTGTTTTCAATTCAGCTGAATGGAGTTTGAAGTCCACGTGGGTCCCAGCTGCAACCAATGAAATCACGATCGCAAAATTTTCTAGCCTCCGTGACATACACATAAGTGTGATGCGATTTCGCATTGCAATTTGGTTTAATGTTTTTCAAATCCAATTTCATCGCATTTGTTTTAAAGCCATAGTTCAAAGTTTTGTTTTTAAATTAAGAATTTCGGGCCCACTATAAAAGGTCTATTGGCTTCGGGGTTATTAAAAGTATGAACTCTTATGTAAGCGGGTAATATATATTTATATATATTATAAATGTTATATTTATAATATATATAATATATTTCAAAGTTTCGTTTTTTTTAATTAAAAGTGCCGCGCCATATAAGTATGAAAAGTGCCCGAAGACTAAAAAAAAAAGTGTGAGTGTAATGCATAGCAGTGCGTAAAATGAAAAATACACAACAACAGTGTGTTAAAAGATAAAAAGAGTGAAAAACAGAGTTTTTTTCTGCAGAGCACTTTTTAGTGTGTTTTGGTGAGACAGAGAGTTAGTTTTGGCACTGTGTTATTGCAGCAGTCCATTTTGTAATCCCTCAACAGAGGATGAATTTTGTAACAATTTTTTTTTATTAATGAAATAGGATTCAAAGTGTGTGCAAAATATGTCTACTTATGAAGCAATTTTTTTTAATTATTTGTGTTAGAAGGAGAGTATTACTTTCTCTGTATTGTTCTGGAATTCTCAGAAATTCCAACAAAAGCTCGAACCCAATCAATGAGCCTTTAACTGCCTAGTGCTTGTATATAGAGTATGGTATTCCCGTAAATTTTCGATTTTGTTCTAGAAATAAGTCTTGTCCCTCTCAACTCTCATACGCTCACAAAGTCATAAGGTTTAGTCGATTGTGTGAAGTGGTTTTAGAAAAGCTATCTTTAACTTCACATACTTCTACCTTATAACCTTACTTGGAAGTCACATATTGTTTTAGCGTTAGATTAGACTTATACGTCCATTGTGACACAATTAGGGCCTATTCATGTGTGCCTGTAGTTATGGTTAGTTATCTTTTATATAGGTTAAATATGGCATTGTAGCAACGATTTACTACCCAATGGGGTGGAGCTACAGGTGCATTATTTTCCATACATCGGAGATTGTTTGGCAGGGAATTAGTGGAAAATTTCTTTGAGGCAGCTTTTTTGGAAGGCTAGAAATAAATTTTGAAGTTGGAAGGTAAGGAATTCGAAGATGGTTAGTACTTTTTATTTTTTTATTTTTGACTAAAAATTAAGTGGAGATAGCCTTTGGTACCAGATTGTGGCAAATTTAGAAATTGAAGAATACATTTTTTTTCATTGCATAACTTCACCATGGTCAAATGAGACACCGCTTAGCATGGTTATCCTAAAAAATAAGTTAATAATTACCAAATCTTTGTAGGCAAGGACATAGGATACAACTTGGACGAAATTATGACAAGATTAACTCGATTTGAGAAATACATAGCTAATGAGGAAGAGTATATGGTCATCAATGCAGTTCTTCTCAACACTCTCAATATTAACTCTGCCTTATTGGAGAACAACTCCCATGTTTTTGGCTCTCCATGATCATCAGTAATCATCCTTGGCTACTTTACTACTTTATGGTTTACTGAGTCCTTTTACTTGCTTCTGTGGTGTCTAGTTTATTATGTGGTGTCACTATGTCCAACTTAGTAATCTCATGTTATGTTTTGTAAAGGGTGACTTGGCACAAGTGTATTTATCTAAAGAGGGACACCCTATTTTTTCATACAGGAAAATGTATAAAATGCCTATTTTCATCTAACTCGTGTGGGGATTTTTGTTCAATATTATTTAGTCAAAGTTCTGAAATATTGTTGTTGTAAAAATTTATGTGATCTTGTCACCTATCAATAGAAAATCATAGACATGTTAAGAATAAAAGGGTCTCTATAGAAAATTTGGAAAAATTACTGTAGAATTTCCATGGTTCGCATTGTGATTTAATTTTGGCAAGATAGTTGTCTGAGTATCGGTGACACATTAGGGCTACAAAGACTATTGCAACGGCTAGCGTACCTCATGCTTATCTGTTAGCTATTCCAGCATACTCTCATCTTTCGAATCAAGATGTATGTAACAACTCGAAAAAAGAGGAATAGAGGTTTCGCAGGACGACAGTTTTTGACAAATACAGTGAACTATGAAGTGTGTCGAGCCTTAACGGCTAGTTCCAGAAAAGCACCAGAGGTTACAACATGAATGTGTACCAATAAATGAATCTATGCACCTACATGCACACACAATAGTGCAATAGTGCAACTGACGGGGTTGTTTTATTTCCAATTACTTCCCCTGTAATTTTTTGTGCATGGATTAGGCAATCCGGGAGCACAGGATTTGATAAGGGAGTTTTTATGAAGAAGCGTAGTGAAGGATAACAAATATTCGGGCTGTGGATCAGGAGGTTGTTCCGTGTGAGGTCTTTAATAGGATTTTTTCAAGTTTTCGTTGGAGTCTACGATGGTTTGGATTTATGCCAACTCTTCTCAAGTGTGCCGATGAGTTTCTCAATTATGATTTTCTCCTCTCGATTGTTTTTCGCCACACTTCTCTCAGTCTATCTAAGGTACTTACAGGTTTTGGTGACATGGGTTTATGCTTTTGTTGTGCACAATTACAATTTCGAGCTGAGACACAAAATTGTAGTGAAGAATTTCCTTGATTCCCTCCATAATCTATTGATTATCAATAACAAAGGTGGAGCTTATGGGCTCAAGATGTTGATAATACTAGTATGGACCAAGATTAGTTATTTTGGATACCTAGGTTGGACCCTTGGCATTTGTCATGGTATATATTAGGGTACTAGATTCTTTGTACTTGGAAGTCTAGTCGATGAGTGCAGTTACAGGTTGAGGTATTTGGGTTCCTTGAGTCGTGTAAATCATCTGAAGTTCCATGTATTGTCTGTATTATGAGCCCATACAAATTTTTTTCTTTGTAACCCAATTTTTGGGCTATCCACTCCTTATTATATGTTTGTTTTGGCCAATACGACTTCAATTTTGAATCAAATTCATTGTTCCTTATGCCCAAGTCATGAGATTTTGAATTTATACCTTCTGTGTGCCTCTATTTCCTACAGGGTATTATATTCAACCCCTTAATAGCTCCACTCTAGAAATTACCACCCTCTATTTTTTCGTGGTGGTACACTAATTTTACAAGTTGTATAGATAAAAGGCTCCTTCTCAAAGCTAGATATTTTTATTTCATAAGCAATGTTTTTGTTTCAAATAGCCTTAAATTTCACCTTTTTCCATTCTCGTCAGCACTGATTCAGGGTGATGGACCTTGAGAGCTCGAGAACCAAGAAATTTTTTGATATTCTTGTTTTGTAAAATCATTCTTTTTCATAAATTGGCACGTTTTGTTACTCTGTATATTCAGATATTTATGTAATAGTTTCGCATGAGCCAAATAACTTGGACTGTGGAGGTTGCCTTATAGAATTTTCTCTCTTTCGGTTTTGTTCCCATGGAATCAGGGTTCTCGGTTCTAGCCTATTATCATTAGATGGACCCAAGTACACCATGTAAGACCATATTTACCCTAAGTAAAATTTCTTTCACTATGAAAATAACTTAGTAAACCACCTTTATTAAGTTATTTATGGTCTAAATAGGAAACCCCATGAGTAAATATTAAATAAATCTACATTTGTTTGATTTTCCTCAAGGAATAATTAGTTAAACAATGGTTTAATTAATATTCCTGGTTATATTTAACCCAAAGCAAGGAAATTAATCAGATAAATCATTATTTATCTTATTATTTTCTAAGAATAATTATTTAAACCTTATTTAAATAATATTCTTTGTTAAAGAAGAAGAACGATAGAATGAGATAGATTTCTGAAAAAAAAAATGTAATTAACAAGATTATGTACATGTAATAATGTAATACAGAGAAGAATGGACTGAGCGTTCGTTCCCTAGCCGACGCCAAGACTCTGCAATTCTGATTACGATCTACAACAAGATTTCATGGCTACCTCAGAGCTGGATCTAGGGTCGCCTTCTCCTTTAGCAGTAGCTGCTACTTTGAACAACCAGTAGCGAGATGAAGATTCAGCTATTTTCGCTTCTCTCATAAGATCTCTGGAACCCCAACGAACCAGACCAATAACCTCCAAGTTTTTTAAAAATCTGGAATCCATTCCAGAAATCTCCTTACCTCCATTGGTGCCAAGGAAAGCTGCAATCGCTCTGGCAGAGAAAGGACTCATGGGCCAGTTCACAGGACTATGGCCATCATGTGCATAAGTGGGTTGAGAGGAACTGGATCTAGTTTATTCAAGGGAAAATCGCCATAAGATTTTGTGGCCAGGGATATTACACCTTTCATTTTGAGACCAAAAGTGATCGAGATCTTATATTTCGAAGCGGGACTTACTTCATGGATACAAGAGGCTTGTATCTAAACCGATGGACTCTGGACTTTGATCTAGAACTAGATGTCCCCAATGCAGTACCAGTATGGGTAAGATTTCCACACCTCCCTTTACACTGCTGGAGTGATGACTCGATTCGTGCAATAGGAAATGGAGTGGGAAAATACATCAATAGAAGCGAACCCAAAGACAACATGCAGGCATGCGCAAGAATCTGTGTGGAGGTGGATCTAGGAAAGGGCCTCCTGGAAGCGGTCAAAATCAAGGTGGACAACTGGATCCACATTCAACAGCTGGACTACGAACAAATCCCCTTCAAATGAAATGTATGTCACGAATACGGTCATTTCTCCAATAGATGTAGTAAAATAGAAGAACTTGAAAAAAACACTGAAGAAACATCAGATCCAAAATGGGAACAAGTAAAAAAGAAAAAGACTGCATCTAAACCTGCCTCTAGCTCACATCCCCCTCCTCCGCTGGGATCTACCCTCCACTCTCAAACAAACTCCCTTGTGGGGACAAACCCTTTCGATATCCTCACTTCAGCCCTTATCCCTTCCGATCTGATCACCAGCTCCTCCTCCATTAACCTCTCATCTCCCATTCCCACCCCTCCTGGCTCCCCTCTTCAGGTGGACAAGACTCTTCCCCAAAGTCTGGACTGAATACTAAAAAGAAACCAATCAAAATAAACCCCTCAAAACATTGAGAATATTAAAAAACTGGGCGGGAGATCAAATAAGGAAATAAGAGATGAAGAAGCAGCCAAAGACATCTCATTGGGAACACAATAGGGACTGGAGAATTTCCTTGAAAAAGGACCAAAGAATAAAGACAAAGTACAACATGCAAACAAAGGATGGGGTCCTACAAGAACCCAAAACTATAAATATTGATAGTTGTCTCTTGGAATTTTAAAGGGTTGGGTCACCCCTCCAAAATAATTTTTTCTAAAGACCTGATAAAAAGTGAAAAACCTGACATCCTCTTAATTCAAGATACAAAGTTAAGCAGCCAAGAAATGGATGTGATCATAGAAAAATCTAGGATCTATGAAGGATTAGCAATATCAGCTACTGGAGATTCAGGAGGGATAAGCACTATATGGGAAAAAAGGAAATGGAAACTACAACAATATACAAGGAAAGACCATTAGATAAACACTAAACTGGAGAATTCTGAAACTAGCGGGACAACCAACATCTACAACATATACTCTCCCAACCATTATAAGGATAAGGAAATATGCTGGGAAAATCTAAAAGAGAGCATTGGGGATGATATTGAAGATAACCTTCTTGTAGGGGGAGATCTAAATATAATAATCAAAGCTGAAGAAAAGAGAGGAAGGAACTTCTTGCAGGACCAAAATAGAGAAACTCTTGAAGAGATAATGGAACAAAGCAATCTACTTGATATTCCTCCTAAAAATGGGAAATACACCTGGGATAATAGAAGAATATGCAGGGAAAACATTAAGGAAAGACTAGACAGGATCCTTATTCGAGATAAGATGCTTCGCAATTACAACAGAGCTGCTTCAAGAATTATTCCATGAACAATCTCTGACCATAAACCTGTTTTGATGGAGCTGGGCATGGCTGAAAACTATGAGCCATTGCCATTCATATATAATCAACTTTGGGGCAGCAGCGAAGAAGCACAAAAAGAGGTGGAAAAAGTTTGGGAGAAAAACATTAGCGGCTCCCCAACTTATATTTGGGAAACAAAAATAAAAGCCACAAAAATAATTTTGAAAAATTGGGCAAAAAACAAATACAAAGAACCATACAAAGAAAAAGAGCACCTCAAAAAAGAGCTAAAAAGGATCCAAGAGGAATTGGAAAACAGCGAGAGCACCATAGAAAAGCAAGCAAGAGAGAAATAAGTTCAATGGAAAATCTACAGAAACAATAGGAAAGAGGAAGAGACTTGGAGACTCAAGTATAGACAGCTATGGATGTATGTTAGAGACAAGAATACATTTTTTTTCCATAACTCGGAAAAACGAAGAACAATAAAGAACAACATTGAAAAAATTACAGGAGGAGAAGGGCAAGAGTTAAAAGGGAAAGAGGAAATAAAAAATGAGGCCTACAACCACTTCAGAAATCTTCTCACTTCACCAATCAGTCAGGCAAATCCTGAAGAATTCCTAAGACATATCCCAAAAATTATTGATAATAGCAGCAACATTTCACTCACTAAGGAAGTGATGGAAGAAGAAGTAAAGGAAACTGTTTGGAATTTGCAACCAGATAAAGCTCCGGGACTGGACGGTTTTCCTATAGATTTCTATAGAACCTTTTGGCAAATCATTAAAAAGGATTTGTTGAAAATGGTTAGATATGTAATGAGAAAAAGAAAGATTGGAGGATAGACAAATTCAACCTTCTTGGCCCTAATTCCAAAAGACCCCCGTCCTTCTACTCTAAACCGTTTCAGGCCCATATCCCTCTGCAACAACTCCTACAAAATCATATTCAAAATTATAGCTGGCAGGATGAAACCCCTCCTTCCCAACCTTATCACTGAAAATCAAGGAGCGTTTGTTCCCAACAGGCAAATAGTGGATAATATCATTTTAGTTCAAGAGGCTATTCACACCAATCTCAACAACAAAGAAAAAGGATTTGTTATAAAAATAGATATGGAAAATTCCTTTGATAGATTGAATCTATCCTTTCTTGTAGATGTCTTAAGAGCATTTGGATTTTCAGAAGAATTTGTTGAACTAATCCAAGATTGCACAATGGGCCCATGGATAGCCCCAATCATCAATGGAAGGTCGTGCAAATTATTCCAAAGTTCAAGGGGCTTAAGACAGGGATGTGCTTTATCCCCCTTCCTCTACATCATAATGGTTGATTCCCTCAGCAAAAAATTGGAACATTGCAGAAGAAAATGCACCTTAACAGGCCTCTCCATAAGCAAAGGCACTAAAAGAATAAATCACTCTCTGTTTGTAGATGATACTCTTCTAATGGGAGGAGCATCCTGTATAGTGGCAAAAAGATTCAAAGCCATTTTGGACAACTTCATGGAGGTCTCTGGAGGCTTTATCAACAACAGAAAAAGTTTCTTGTACATTTGGAATACCCCCATAAGAACCCTACAAAAAATGTCACAAATTATGAACATCCTCTTTCAAAACAGTTGAGACCATTTTCAATACCTGGGGCTGCCAATTAGCAAGAAAAATATGAAGAATGAGATATGGAGCAAATTTGTTGAAAAAATGAAAGTAAAAATCAAGGCTTGGGGAATGCTCTGGCTAAAACAAGTAGGCAGAATTATGCTTATAAAGTCCATTCTAGCAGCTTTGCCTTTATATCAATTTTCCCTTATATCGGCTCTCGCAAGCATCCACAAAAAAATTGAAATAATTATTAGAAATTTCCTATGGTAGGGAGGGAAAAGAGAAAAAAAGAAATTCAGCCTAATTAATTGGAAGAAGGTGACAGCTACTTACAAATAGGGGGGGCTATCCATAAAACTTCCAGGACTGATGAACATAGCACTAGGAAGTAAAATAACTTGGAGGTTCCTAACAGGGGAAAAATTATGGTGGACAGCTACCCTAGAAGCTAAATATCTCAATGGACCAAGGTCCATAATTCTGGAAAATAATCCTCCGATAAGGCCCTACACTCAGATATGGAAATCCATCATCAATGCAACACAACTCGTCAAATATCATATAACCATGAGACCGGGAAATGGGGAGAAAAGATCATTATATGGAAAGAAAACATAATTGGGCGCCCACCCCTGGGGATCAACACAATCATAAAGGATTTAAAAGAGTGGATGACAAAAGAAGGCCTCCACAAGCTGAGTAACATCTTCACCTGGGAGATAAATGGAGAATGGAAGCAATGGGACACTCCCAATATTCCATCCGAACTAAATGATCAATGGGATAAACTAATTGTCTTATTAGCAGGGGCAGCTCCTATAGACCAAAATAAGGAAGATATTCACGTATGGGAACCAACAGGAGGAGATTATACAATCAAAACAAGATACCAAAAACTTTATGAGAAGAAAAATAATCAAGACTGGCAATATTGGAGACTAGCATGGAAGGTAGAATCCCTTCCCAAAATAAAAATTTTTATGTCGACTTTACTACACAGTAAATCATTAACTGCAGAGAACGTAAAAAGAAGAGGAATAAGTGGGCCATATCAATTCCCTTTATGCAGAAAGGCAGAAGAAGCAATTCAACATCTATTTCTGGAGTGCTCTTTTTCAAGAAAATGTTGGGAGGAAATGATGATACCCATAGCAGCAAATATAAATTACAATGTCCCCCTAAATTAATTTATAAGCAGATGGAAAAGTAGGTATCCATACTCTCTCAAAAACAAGCAAACAATAAAGAGACTCTGGAACAGCCTACCTTTGTTTCTCTGCTGGAAATTATAGCTAGCTAGAAACAGAGCAATTTTCAAGGATACTACTCCAACAGTAAGTAAAGTCAAGTAAAAATCTTGGGGAATTATGGTGGAATTTCTCACAACGAAAGGGGCCAAAGGAATCAGCATCAGCCAAATCCAAGAAGAAGAAAGGAACTGGATAAGCTTTTCCGCAAAGAAGATCAACTAGACTCCTCAAGTGAAAAGAACAACAAGACATCAAAACTGGAAAATAAGGAAAACCGAAGAAGAATTTCAAGCATGGATAGAAAACCTTAACAAAGCATGTCTCTTTTTTTATCGTGCGTCAAAAAAGAATCCAGGTCGGGTAGGAACTGGAGGAATTATAATGCTACACAATCAGTCAATACATACACCTTACAATTGGGGCCTTGGACAGATGACAAACAACAAAGCAGAGGCATACGGGCTTTGGCTCGGACTTAAAATTCTAAAAGAAAAAAAATCAATGAAGTTGTCATTTTGGGGGAATCAGCTATCATTATTAAGGCAATGGCAACAAAATCTCTTCCGAAAAATGCAGGGCTAAACCAAATTTTAAATAGAGCACAAAAAATATCAAGGCAGATTGGTAAAATAAAACTTTTTCACATTCTAAGGAAGAACAACAAATTAGCAGACAAGCAAGCAAACAGAGGAGTATATCAAAGTGCTGGACAAGCTTAGATTGGAGAAATTAACATTAAAATCCCTATCCCATAATCCACCCTTTTCTCCCATGATGCTCAACACTCAAATAATATTAGATCAAGATTCCAAAGCTCTTTTCCAAATCCCCTTTGAAATCATAGCCATCCCCAAAGCTATCATCAATATTCCCTATGAAATCATCCCTAAGCTACTGGAAAAAGATGACATATTTGATAATCTGTGCAAAATCTTTAGAATTATTACACACAGGACTTCTCCCTCCCATGGAACCATGCCCCACATGATCGCCCTGCACCCTTTCATTCCCACATCCTTTCATTTTTTGCGCTTCTCCCTCTCATATTCTCAACTCACATTTTCCTCCCTTCCTCACCTTAAGCCGCTCACTTCGTCTGCATCGCTTTTCCTCAATGCTCTCTATTTTTTTCTCACGCCCTTTCCTCACTCCTCCCTTGCCCACTGCCATTGTTTTCTCTGCTCCCCTTATCCACTTAGGCTTTATCTATGGCCCATCTTCCTATTACGTGAACGTTATCCTTTTTGCTGCGCTATTGCCATCTCCAGTGAGCTGGGCGCTCACCCCTCTCACGTTTCTTCTTCTAATTTACCTCCAGCGTTTTAGCTGTTTAGCTTTTAGTAAATGGATCTTTTCTTCACTAAAGAAATCTTTTAAGAGAAAGTGTTTTTCAGTATTTAGTAAGTGGCTCTTTTCTTCAATAAATAGAGCATTTAAGAGCAAGGAAACAGTGCAGTTGTGGGAATTAGCAAAGAAATAAGGAGCAACCAAGCCATACATTGACAACAAAGGAAAGATAAATATGGATCCTATGGAGAATAGAGCACACCCATGTGCATTCTGCAAGTCATGCCGAATTGTGATTGAAAGTCTCAAAAATCAGATACTGCAAGACAAAGAAAAAACTAAAGCAGTTATGGCATATATAAGATCGCAATGGAAGATGTGTAACGAATAAATAAAAACTCTAAGGAACAATTGCAGTCATCTACAAGAGTCAATCAACATCATCAAAGAAGCACTAAACAAAACGTCGGAGCAAGGACCCACTTCAATGGATCAAGGAAGCAAGCAACGTGGAAGCG
The DNA here is from genome assembly GCA_034641835.2 of Pinus albicaulis. NCBI lineage: Eukaryota > Viridiplantae > Streptophyta > Pinopsida > Pinales > Pinaceae > Pinus > Pinus albicaulis. Next base: position 780,963,953 of record CM076576.1, on the reverse strand, counting down.
AGAACACTGTCAATAAATAGGCCATCAAAACTCTGATAATCTATGTTTTCAGTTTTAAGTTACGGGAACAATCTTAGTTTATAATGAAAGTCAAATGTATTGTGTTATTATTCCAGTTTGTTGAATAGTATAGTACCAATGTAAATTTCCTCCAGTTCTAAGAGGAAGGGAGAAAAGAGGAAAACAAGTAATACATGCCAGGAAATAGCACCCAAGCATATTTCTTTCTGCGCCAAAATTGGGGAATTTTGTAATGGAGAAATGTCTCTCCTCTTTTATTTTTAGAAATACAACATAATCGATCTTGTTAGAAAAATATATATATATATATTCTTTGTTAAATATGACTAAATCACCCTTAAATAATTAAATAAATCATTATTTATTTGATTATTACTCAACCACATCCTTAAAATGATAAATAAATCATTTATTTATTTATTATTTACAGATAAAGGGATTTGACCCAAGTCAAATTCCTTTTCCCTCCAACAAATATAACAAAATATTCCATAAAAGTTGGATCTTGATTTGGTTAATAATATTTTAACTATGAACCAATATCTAGACTAACTCAATATTTTTTTATAAATAGAATGGTTTTCCCATTCATTTACCACCTTTTGTTGCCTCAAGATCACTCTAGATCTATACTTTTGGTCTGAATATTGATCCACCATCATAGTCATATTTTGCTATCATTTTTGTCTGGGTTTTCTACACCATCAAGAGAGAGGAATTTTACATCTGAAGTGCTGAGGACTTACAAGAACCCATTGCATTGAGGAGAACTGGGAACAACCTCCCGTGTTTTCCTCCTAGGTGCCCTTAATACGAAATTCATTCAACATATTTTTGTCTTGTCTATTGGATGCATGGAGTAAATCTTGTTTTTTCTATAGTTTAATGTCTTCTAATGCATAGATCTAGATTTTTACAACATTTATCTTGATCACCTAACTGCAGATCTGAAGATATTGGCAGCCATATTTTCTCTTAGGGCTGTTTCTTATGCACAACTAATGTGGTATTTTTTCGTACGCTTGGAATTAAGATTCATACTAACAACTGGCGACTCCACACCGGTTTACGATTACGAACGCTGTCGTTTTTCTGATCCTTGCATATCTAGCTGCTTCAAACCCTAGGATTTCTCTTCATCCCCTTGTTTTTTATTTTCTTGATGTTGTTTTTAACCTATAAAACCCTAAAACAATAAAAATTCTAACTTCCGTGTGTTTTCGGACTTATTGCACAGGTGACAGACATTAGCTGCAGCTGAGATGACACTTTTTTCTGAAATCTGCCGCCGAGAGTGCTAGAAGTGCATGTTGCACTTTTTGGCCCAAAGACTGCGACCTGGACCTTCAGGATGCACCTTTCAGCCCAAAAACTGTGATCTCTGCTGAAAACAGGTCAGAAACTGCGACCTAGACTTTTTGCAGGGATTTTTCTGAAAGTTTTTTGGGTTTGTCTGAGCCTCTGTTCAGGGTTATCTGACCTCTATCTCCACCCGTTTTGGACCTGTACTTGTTATTTTTTTCTCAACTAAATGGGAACCTAGCCCCCTAAGGCTTCAGTACCCTCCACGTTTTGTGGAAGAGTTTTTGCTATTGCAGGTTGTCTGAAATTTCAGAGTCTTCAACCATTTTTCAGATTTGATACCTCACCTTCAGATCCACTTCAGATCGGCTTTTTATCCATCCAAAACACCTCATTTAGCTTTGTTTGGGTTTTCCTCTAGGGTTCACTCCGTTTCCCTCCTAGAGGTAGCCTTTCACCACCTCTTTTTACAACAATTTTTCCTCTGATTTGTTGTTGTTTTCTGCACCACTTTCCAACAAATTTGTCCTTTAGATCCTTGTCCCTCCCAACCTTAGATCTATTGGCTATTTTAGTGTGTTTTGATTAATTTTTTACTCACCTATAGACTAGTTATTGATAGACCCGCCTCCTTGGGTTTATATTATTGCATCATTAGCTGTTTATTTTCTGTTTTTTGCAGGCTTATATATTGTCATTTGCAGTTTTATTTACAGCTATACAACACACTTTTTATTTTTCTCTACAAACATCTGGGTTTAAAAATTACAATTTACACACTTTACACACACACCCTAAGTGAAAAAGGGCTTGGTTAACACTGCTAAGAAAAGACTCTAAAACATTGAAATCAATTGATCCTGCACCTCTTTGCCCTTGTTTCGACATTGTAATTAGTTGATCTTCCACCTCCCTACCCTTGTCGGTCTCTTTTTCCTTTGTGTCGTCATCATTGCACCACCAAGGCATTTATCCCGTAGACTTCTTGGCCTTCATCCTCAGTTTCCGGTAGGAATACTTACTCCTCCGTGTAGGATTCGATTTGGTCCTCCACCGAGTCCGCACTATGACTCTTCTTCTGTTCCATGGGGTTCTCCTTCTCTTTCCGCTGTCGATTCTCCCCCTGTCACCTTCACCATGTCTGGTGCAGGACCTAATGCTGGTGGTAACCCCGGCCCTCATGCTGGGAATACCACTAGTGGGACCGCAACAGATACTACCCTAGCTGCGCCCTTGCTCCCCTTCATGGCAGGCCTCAACCTCCTCGATTTTGACCAGTTGATAAACAACCCTATACACCATGACGCTAGTTGTCCTTCTATGCCGACGAAGCTCCCTTCCGACATCCCAAAGTTTGATGGCCTTGCTGGAGAATATCCTTCAAATCATGTTCGATATTTCCACATGTGGTGTTCGTCTAACTCCATTACTGATGACTCTGTCTGTCTTCAGTTGTCCCAACGAACGCTTACAGGTGAAGCTTATAAGTGGTATGTTGATCAAGCCCCTTCCTCTCATACCACCTTTGCAATTCATGCACGGGATTTTTTTGTCTTACTTCCAGCTTCCCCTTCATTAAGACACTGGTACCGAACTCTTGACATCTTTCCGTCAATTGTCTGCAACCCGCCTTTTCAATTATGAATAGGAATGGTAGAGAAGAAAGAGCCTATGTCGAGCTCCTACCTTCAGAGATCGTGTCTACATGGACTGGTTCCTTAGATCTCTTTTGCCACCTATCGAAAAATATGTCGCATCTCACTTTCCTCAAATCAAAGAAGCTGCTCTCCAAATTGCGTTAAAATATGACCTAATCTATGCTCAATCGGGTTATGTTTATACCGTTCTACCTGATCTTCCCAAACCTGGTGGTGTCAACTCACTAGGGGCATCTCACGCCACCAGCGGTATCGTTGGAGCGCTCTCTAATCCATATGCTCAACCTCCAATGGGCTATGTTTTTCCTCAGGGGGGGCCAGCACCTCCTGCACTTTTCCCCCTCCCGGTAGCACATATCCAGGATACAGCATGCCTCCTTTTTTTTCCCAACCTCTTATTTGCCACACTGTCACCCAACCTCCTTATTATTTATATCTGCAGTCTGGTGCTCCAGCTCCACCAACATTAGCACCTCCTCCTCCCTTGCCTTCTCAACCCTCACAACAATAGCTACTGCCCCCTTAGGGGTAGGTGTATGCACAGAAGGGCGCAAATAATCCTCCTCCCTCCAAAAAGAAGAGGAAAGGCACTAAAAAATAAGTCTTCCCCTAGTAATATTGGACCTAATCACGGTAATTCTCCTAGCACTACGAACCAGCAATAGGGCACTCAGCCCAAGCAACACAGGCATGTTCGCATGAACAAGCCCTGTTCTTGTTGTGGTGTTTATGGTCAGTACATGCATTATTGTCCTCTTTTTCCATAGATGAGGAAACTATGGGAGTCTTAAGCAACTTTGAGAGGACAGTAAGCTGTCCCTTTCGTTCCTCCCAGTCCTGCACCTAGTCAACTGGCTGTGCTTACCGATCCTTTCCCTCAGCAAGGATTTGTGGCTACCCAACCAACTGAAGGTTAGGAGGCCACTCAAAATCTTCATCTGTTACCTCCGATTACCATATTCTCATGATGAACTCTGATCAACCTCCAACCATAGACATCAATCTTCAGACTCAGTCCCGTCAGTACAACAAGCCTCCCACTATGTATATCCATGAGCCACCTCCTTCGGTCTCTACAGAGCCTCTTTCGACACCTAATGGCCCCTTGAAGATCCCTCAGACTAAGGCAGAGGTTCATACCAAGATCCATAAGGGACCACTACACCGAAATGCCGCCTCTGGCAAATCTACCCATTCGTATAGCATAGTAGATGATCTGGCACAATCTCCTGCTGCCATTTCAACGCTGGAACTCCTCCAGCCGTGCCCTTCACAATGAAAACATCTACTATCTATTGTGGGCACTATAGATCCTTCTGATGATTGATTGATTATCTTTAATGTTGACCAATCAGAGCATCCCCCTCTCCCAGCTTCCGTCACTTTCCAAATCCCATTCAAGATCTGGAATGCCAACATTTCCCGGTGCATTATTGATGAGGGGGCATCCACCTGTGTGATGTCTGCTTCTATTTGGAAGCAACTCGGATCACCTGAGTTGGCTCCTTCCACGATCACTCTCTGAGCGTGGGATGGCCATGCCTCCCAGCCCATTGGCTTATTCCGCAACTGTCCTATTACTCTTGTGGGCAAGATTGTTTGCATTGACGTAGAAGTCATAGATGCCCCCTTAGATTACAACATTCTATTGGGTCATAGCTACACTTATGAGATGTCAGTTGTCCCTTTCGCAGTTCACCGTAAGATTTCTTTCCCTCATAACGGAAAGATAGTCACCATTTACCAGTTGACATATTACGAACCGAAGTCTCAGACCTCCCTTGAATCCACTATCTCTTCGGTGGCCAACAAGCAAACCACCGATCCTTGGACCAGTGTTTCACCTGGAGTCTACAAATATTCCTCATTGCTTGGTACATTCCTTGGTATTCCTCCTCCTATATCTAATCCCAACTCATCGAACGTATGCATGATGCAATCATCTTGGGCTGCTCTCAACTCGCCTGCCTCAGCTAGTCAGCAATCCCCTCGCCCTCCGCAACCTTCTCCTAGCCCTTCGATTCAGTCTTCTGGACCTCCTCCTCTTAGCCCTTCAGTTGGTACTCACGAGCCTCCTCACCCTCCTAGAACAGTTCCTCCAGGCCTCAACCATTTCGGAGCCATCCTGCCTGGCCATTACCCCTCCGGCCAGATACCGTTCCTAGCTCCCCCACGAGGAGTCTATATGGCACCTTTCATGGCCACCCTCTCTCTTCCTAACTTGACACTTTGGATTCCCGTATGGTACCTTGATCCTCTAGCTGTTACACCGCCTGGTCAACCTAAACCTTATCTTTCTTTGACCCCGGTTCAAGCGGTCCCCATGACTTCTCTCGTTGCAACAATACCTCAACCACCTCAACAGGAACCACCTCCTATTGCGACTGCTTTGGGTAAGAAGGGAAAAGCTCACAAAAGGGCCTCAAAGGACAAGGCCACCCCGACTGACCCTGCACCTCCTCCACCTCCAAAGCCCTATGCTTTATGTGATGTCATCGATCATGCCACCCATACCTGTCCCGAGTTGCCCCACATCAAGCCCATGGTTAAATTCGCGTTCCCTGAGTCTATGGTCCCTGAAACCTCTGCTTCTTCCTCGACTACAGCCAAGAACACCAAGAATATTCACACCAACCAACTTTGTGCTTTGTGTGATCTCCATGGCCTTTACTCTCATCATTGTCCCCGCCTTATGCATTACCGTGCCTCTTTAGAGGTATTTCGGGAGTACGAGATTGAACAGAATCAATCCACCTCTCCTGTACTTGCATAGTATGTTGTAGGCCAGACTGAGGATTTACCCGCTCCTATTGAAATTCCCCCTCCCGATGTCAAGATGACGGAGCATGCGGCCACCATCCTCTACCTATCCTCATCCATGAGACCCTCAGCAGAAGCTCCCTCTGAATCTTCTCTTGTTGTTTCGCTTGACCTCCCTTCAGCGATCACCCTAGGCTCAACATCAGTAGATCCATTATCTTCTTGTTCTTACGTCATCCCCTGTGACGATGCACATGTGAAACTTTCTTCTCATGGTGATGAGTCAGGTAGCTTCACCGCGTCATGTGGTCTCCCTTCCTCCAGTCATTCCGCCTTCTTTTGTGATGACAACATCATGGAAGCCATGTCCACCCCTGACTTCATATTTCCCGCCCATAAACGGGATACCATCATCTGTACCTATGGTGACTTACGAGGCCTGAGCACAAGCTACAACTTCGGTAGCTCCCACACTCCACCTCACCTTCGGCATGTGAGTAGTAGATATCCTACCTAGATCACTCCCTCTCACGGAGTGCATTTGATTTCCACTTTGCGCTCAGGTTGCCAGCATTGTTCATCATTCTCCCATTTATTGTCTTGCAGCACCTTTCAGATAGACCCCCCATCCACACCTTATATCGGTTTCGCCAATGGTGCAATTCGCCACTCCCAGAATCTAGCCTCGGCAGGTTGGGCCATTTTTAACCCCTTGCATTCACTTGTTCTCTCGAATGGTGTATGCATTGGTACTGCTACCAATAATCAGGCCGAATATGATGCAGTGCGGGGTTTATTAGCTGATGCCCTTTCACATCGCATCCTCCACCTTCATGTTCGTTTAGATTCCATGCTTCTTGTCATGAAATTGAAAGGTGTCTATTGTGTGCATAATCCTATCCTTTTTAGAAGATATTTACGAGTGAATATTTTGATTCGTGAATTTGAAATCATTACTTTCAGTCATGTACCTCGAGCACAAAATCACTATGTAGATAGAATTGCAAACCATATTCTAGATTGGCATTTAGCACACACATTTAACACAAGATAATAACATTAAAATATCACAATGATTCATATCCATAATATGTGTCGTATAAAAATTTTTCCAGTCCATCTACTCGGATACATATGACATGCCCATAACATGTTACAAAAAACTCAAAACTGGGGGCACCACCTGCCCCTACACACTAATCACTATCTGGAGGATCCTAAGCCAATGGATCTTCTCCCGAGCTCGTAGATCACGCATACCGTGTCTGGCCATCGCCATGTGCCGCATGACCCCTCACCATTCAAAGGGTCGACCAATACATGGCTCTATGTACTGGTCATCTAAGTCCTACCAACTGCACTCTAAAACACCAGTCAGAAGCCTCTCACATCTATGATGGATATCCTCCAGGAGGGCTACTGCATCCTCATTTTTCTGCACCCTTGCTCCACTAGGTCCTGCGGTCCCTGATACTGCAGGTCGTCCCATATATCCGGCCGGTTTTACCAGTGTTGTATCTGCATACCAAAAGTGAAAGAATTAGTATCACATAAAATATTCTAGACCTTTACATGGACATAAAATATTAGCAATTTGTCACTGACCATCAAGTCCCCATATTCGACTAGGCGATAGTGGCAGATCTGGGTCCCCACAATAACTCATCCCACTATAGGGATAATCATCTATATACAGTGGCATCTGATCCCAATGAGCAAAGAACTCGGGTCGGAACACCCGTCCAACCGCCCCACCTCCTCCTCTGCACAGTAGTCGCCCCCACTGACACATCCTAGGCTCTCTCGGGCCCCCATCTTGGAGCTGTATGCAAGGTCGAAGGGTCAGAATCTTCTCAAAGAAGAATGAGCATAAAATTGTACCATATGCACAATCATGGTTCACTTGCTGCTTGCATAGTGAAAACTATCGTTTCAATGATGAAAGCAACATCTGGGCCCACCCATAGTAGGTCCCACTCAAAACACTCCCCATAAGCAACATCTTCCCTCCAGTGATGTGATGGAGTGCCTAGTTGCCCAGGATCCATAGCACCGCTGCAGCCACAACGCGGGTCTCTAACCTCTCCAAATCCCCGATGGGTATCCGAGTCCCCTTGAATTGGAGACCTGGTTGACAATGGCGCTATACAAACTCTATGATGTTCCACCCCCACGGTAATACTAGCTGAGTATTCCCTACCATCCCAAGTGGTGGGAGACCAGTCAGGAAATATATATCCTGGACCGTCAACTCGATCTGGTGCCCCTGCACTATAAAGACCTCATGGTTCGGGTCCCAATAGCTGACAATCCAGACCAATAAGGGCTCTCTAGCTCTCATCAAAGGGTTCTCCACAAACTTCAGAACCCCAAACCTAGCCAGTCCACTATGGACACCCTAATCCTCCCAGATCTCTGACCGTAATGTGCCCAGGTATCTCTCTCTCCAATTGACCCGTAATTCTACCATAACTACACAAAACCATCATATTTTTTAGTATATAGATATGAAATACTGTATCTGATCATAAAAACCCATTACTCAGCCAAAAAATAGCACAGAAAAACCCCTCCCTGACAGGTCGCACTTTTCAGGCCCAAACCTAGGACAGGTCGCAGTTTTTTGCTCAAAACCTGTTACCCAGGTCACACTTTTTGCCCCAAAAAGTGCGACTCGGCCGTGAAGAGGAGCAGGGGTATGTTCTTGAGCCCTGGGGACCTAATATGAACTTTCAATCCACTAAAAAGAAAGCATAGGGTTAGGCATCTTACCTGCAACTGATGGACTCGATTCCAACAGTCGGTTTGTCCGCTACAATCGCCGCAAGATTTAGGGCCTTCTCTCCTCTCTACATTCACCACAGCTCCACATGCAAATGAGTGAATTTGGAGGGAAAATGCCTTATTAAAAGAGAAACCCCTATTTTTTCTTTCGCCTACTGCGACCCAACCGTAGTCCGTTTACCAAACCTGCTGTACTATTGGAAAGCTCTCACTGAGCCCTCAAATGGGTATCTGTTATTTTTTAGTGATTTGACACTTCACCAGGACACATTTTTTCCAAGAAGCGTCACTTCACCCCTCCTCAAAATTGAATTTCTTCACTTGCAACACTCGTACTGGGGGACTTGCAACACTAGGAAGACACGATTACACGGTTGAAGAAGAGGAATAAACAATTTAGGACACTAAATTGTTTAAAGCAGCTTTTGCCTTTTATTTATCATGTACTTCACATATCTTAAACTTTCGTAAACAGTACCATAATATGCTCATGCAGTTTTATGGTCCACATTGGACGCTGCGGTAATAGCCTTTCATCGAGTCGCCCTTATTTAGAGCATCCAAGTTGAGTCATTATCGCATTCATGGAGTCTATCCCGAGTCCCTTTGCATCCCACTATAGTCCTCCATCCTTCATTGCTTGGTCCCTCTCTCGTGTCGCGCATTATAGCCTTCAAACCCACTGTCCCCTATCCCTCATCATGTTGTATCAGTCGCTGCCAAGTCATCCATGCCCTTTATGATCTAACAAGGGAAGTCATCCGTTCACTACTCAATACCCTCCATATCATCATCATCATCGGTGTTAGTTTGTCAGTCGCTCTACTATTTTCTTTCATGCCTTAGTTGAGGATCCTTCATAGCATCACCTATGGCAGACCTCCTTCTGTCGACATCAGCTAATTCATTCCAGAAGCCAGGTCTAGAGGGCAGTGTACCTTGGTTCCACTTCCACTGTTGTTCAGTGCCCCGGATCAGGCAAAGGGACTCCTTATTTCCCTTTGAATTGATTGTTTCTAAGCTCCAGCTCCTTTCAGCATGATCAAGATTCGTATACTTGATGGTTTAGTGATGCAAAAATTGATATTGGTGTTTTCCGGGTGTGTGTGAGATGTCCCAGCCCTCATGAGGGGGTGGCCCTATAGGTATCCCCCCACATACCCAAATGACTTCTTCACTTCAGCCTTCAATGAAGCTCCATAGATTTGATGATGTCGGCCTCACCCGCTTGCAGCGCCTTCTTGATTGCATATATCAATTAGATTTTCAGAGCCCTTTCCTATTTACAGGGGAATTTGGGTTGTATTTGTATCTCATGTACTCAGATATTATTGTACAATTCTTGACTGTTATCCCAGGCACAATATGTATGTGGGATTCATTATCATGTTATTTATATGGCTCATGTTTATGCCAGCATATACTATATTGTTCCGTCCCATGGTTTTCCATACCCCTAATTATTTTTACTTTGCCTCGGCGGGCATAAGTATGCCTACCCCACCGCTTATAGCATAGGTACTCACTCATCAAAGAGACTTGTCACACCTGTAAGTCTCGCCTCCTAGGGTCTAGTTATTTTAGCACTTTGGTCTACCTTGTACTCCTCTCTCTTTGATCCCGTCGACGTCTAGTGATTGAGTTATTACAACGTACTTCGGTCATACGATTAGCTCCTAACACTCGCACACTAGGGGGCAATCTGTTACACCATTTTTTGGTCATCTAGCCTATTATCATTAGATGAACCCAACTACACCATGTAAGACCAATTTTACCCTAAGTAAAATTGCTTTCACTATGAAAATAACTTAGTAAACCACCTTTATTAAGTTATTTATGGTCTAAATAGGAAACCCCATGAGGAAATATTAAATAAATCTACATTTGTTTGATTTTCCTCAAGGAATAATTAGTTAAATAGCAATTTAATTAATATTCCTAGTTATATTTAACCCAAAACAAGGAAATTAATTAGATAAATCATTATTTGTCTTATTATTTTCTAAGAATAATTATTTAAACCTTATTTAAATAATATTCTTTGTTAAATATGACTAAATTACCCTTAAATAATTAAATAAATCATTATTTATTTGATTATTACTCAACCAAGTCCTTAAAATGATAAATAAATCATTTATTTATCTATTATTTACGAATAAAGGGAATTGACCCAGGTCAAATTCATTTTCCTTCCAACAAATATAATAAAATTTTCCATAAATGTTGGATCTGGATTTGGTTAATAATATTTTAATATTGCACCAATATCTAGACTAACTCAATATTTTGTTATAAATAGAAGGGTTTTCCCATTCATTTACCACCTTTTGTTGCCTAAAGATCACTTTGGATCTATACTTTTGGTCTGACTATTGATCCACCATCATAGTCATATTTTGCTATCAATTTTGTCTGGGTTTTGTATACCATCAAGGGAGAGGAATTTTAGATTTGAAGTGCTGAGGACTTACAAGAACCCATCCCATTAAGGAGAACTGGGAACACCCTCCTGTGTTTTCCTCCCAGGTGCCCTTAATACAAAATTCATTCAACATATTCTTTTCTTGTCTATTGGATGCATGGAGTAAATCTTGTTTTTTCTACTGTTTAATGTCTTCTAATGCATAGATCTATATTTTTGTAGCATTTATCTTGATCACCTAACTGCAGATATGAAGATATTGGCAGCCATATTTGCTGTTAGGGATATTTTTTATGCACATCTAAAGTGGTCTTTTTTCATATGCTTGGAATTAATATTCATACTAACAGCCTCAAGAAAAATAGAATACATGATGACTACAAGAAAAGCACTAAGGTTCATCCGAAATCACACTATAGGCAAAGCACTAGCATCCATCAACAGAAACTCGTAACTATAGATTAAGCATGCACAAGAATAAAGCTTCATAAAAACACCGGAAGAATATTTAAAGCCTTTCACTAAAAATTGGTTGATATTTCCACATCTTTTCTTGTCTTTCCAATTGACAATATCTTACAATCGATTCCCTAAACTTAGATCTTTTTTGGGCTGAATGCACTAATTTATCCAAGAGGGAGGAGAAGTCAATCTAGCACAATATTTTTTCCCTCTATGATTCCTATAGGACGTGGTCAGCGATAATTCATTATTGGGGACGGACAGACCGGCAAGACAGCAGTAGCTACAGATACTAACTATAGAGGGGGTTTGGGATACTTCCCAGAATAAAAGTAATAAATCAATATAAATAAAATACTATAATAAGACTATACGCTACACATTCTAGTTCCTACACTTATACAATAGACCCTAAATAGAAGGGAGAAATATAGGGATACAGAGAGGGATAAAGACCTTTTACAACCCCTAATGGTTTGGATCTGAGCAAGTTGAAAAAATACATACAACCTTAGCAGGATATGTAGAAAGCCATGGGTCTTAAATAATAGGCTTTGAATCTTATGGAAAAAGCAGCAGTTGTAAGAGACACTGGCGACAGAGAAGACATATGAACAGAATAGAACCTCCATGGTGATGGACTAGCTTTACCCATTAATTCATAAGTTGAAGTGGCAGATCTAAGGAAAATACATATTATTTGTGGGCGGAAAGCTGGGGGAGGGAAAAGTTGCCATCATGCGTAAGCATGACTCGACCACCGGGCCACCATCAACTTAAAGAACTAAAAGGCTGCCATCGCCGCCATCAATTATATATGTAATTATGCATGAATGACTTGCTCAATATTGCAAACCTCCACCAAGAGAAAATGTCAAAATGAGTAGGGAAAGATGTTCAAACCTCCGCCAGGTTTGAACATAAGATTTTAAAGGCAATTCAATGTTAACATAATCTAAAAAATCCAAAAGAATATCGCCTGCAAATTTGGCTTGGATCATTTCTTTTGGTTAATCATATTGTGAATATGAGCTATAAACACATTCAAATGACAACATCTATCTTGGGGACTCCAATTCCAAAAATTAGAGAGGCGGTATCTGAGTCCACAGATTGAGTACTTCACCACCATATATTGAATCGGTAGGATGGGATCTAAATCCCAATCACATAGACAGATCTTCAGATTCCATATGTATGGGTATCATTTCATTGGGGACGGTCTCATGCCTGCTTTATCCCATTGCAGGCAAGATTTATAAAAGTTGTGATATTGCAGGTAATATTTATAAAAGCCACTTTATTTAGTTCCATACATGACATCTCAAATGAATCGGTCGATTTAGGGGCTAAGGAGCTAAATGCATTATAAATAGTTATATACCTAGTACCAATTGACCAAGTGAAAGCAGAGGCAATCAACTTGTCAATAAGCAAAGGAAATCAACAAGCCGATAGCTTGAAGTACATATCGTCCCCTTCACCGGTAGCAACTTAAAAAGTATTAGATACGTGGCTCTCATGCAAGGTACCACACCATACTTGTGAGACACTTACTCCATGTATATTTGGGTTTGAAACCTAGGAACCCAAAGGTTCTAGTGTTATTTGTAAATAATTAAAATGCTTTTCCTTGTAGCTAATCATTACAGTTTTATGATTAGAGAAAGATATGGTAAATATGAATCGTGTTAATAGAGTTATATTGCAATTTTTTTTTTTTTAATCCTTATAATTTTTGTGATGGTAAATATTTGTTAACGTTTTTATGGATAAATGTTAGAGAGAGAGAGAGAGAGAGAGAGAGAGAGAGAGAGAGAGGATTGGAGGAGAGAGAGAGAGAGAGAGAGAGAGAGAGAGAGAGATATATATATATATATATATATATATATATATATATATAGAGAGAGAGAGAGAGGGATGGGGAAGAGAGAGTTAGGTAGGAGAGAAAGGGAGAGAGGAAGGATAAGAGAGAGGAGGAGAGTGATGGGCGAAGATAGAGGGAGGTTGGAGATAAAGGCAGAGATAGGAAGTACGAGAGAGAGGACTTGAGAGAGAGGAGGGAAGAGGGTGAGAAAGAGGAGGAGAGAGGGATGGATGGAGAGATTGAGTTAGATGGGGAGAGAGGGAGCGAAGAAGAAAGAAATATAGAGTGATAAGTGGAGAGAGAGTATGTAAGTTTGTGGGCGCGACAAAGAGAAAAATAAGGAGAGATGGAGAGAAGGGGGGAGAGAAGGAGAGAGGGAGGGATATGGTAATAGAGTTGGAGGGTGGGGAGAGAGAGAGAGAGAGAGAGAGAGAGAGAGAGAGGAAGGAAGAGAGAGAAGATCTGAGATAGTGGAGAGAGGGAGGGAAAGAGAGATGGAGTTGGAGGGGGAAAAAGAGAGAGGTAAGAAGAAAGACATAGTGAGAGAAAGGTGGAGAGAGAGAGGAAGTGGCAATGAATATGGAGAGAGAGGGAGAGAGGACAAAAAGAGGAAAGAGAGATAAAGAGGGGCAGAGGGAGAGACGGGGAATATAGAGATATAGATGGAAGGTGCAGAAAGCGAAAAAGAGAGATATGGCGAGAGGGATAGAGATATTTATAGATATGGAGTGATAAAGTGTGTGTGTTTTGTCAGGGGTGAGATAGAGAGACAAAGAAGGAGAGATGGAGGGATATATAGATATAGATGGCGGGGGGAGAGAAGGAAGAATATTTCTTGCACTAGATGCATTGATTTTATTGCATATGGTGATTTCTAGTCCTATTTAATTATTTGCACTAGATGCATTGATTTCAGTGTATATGGTGATTTCTAATCCTATTTGATTGCTTGCACTAGAAGCATTGATTTTAGTGTATATATATATTTCTAATGATATTTGATTGCTTGCACTAGATGCATTGATTTTAGTGTATATATTTATTTCTAATGATATTTGATTGCTTGCACTAGATGCATTGATTTCGATGTAGATGAGTTATAATCCTATTTGATTTCTTGCACTAAATGCATTGATTTGAGTCTAGATGGTGATTTATAATCCTATTTTATTTCTTGCACTAGATTCATTGATTTCAATATAGTTGTTGATTTCTAATTATATTTTATTTTTTACACTAGATGCATTGATTTCAATTTAGATGGTTTATAATTCTATTTGATTTCTTTCACTAAATGCATCGTTTTCAATGTAGATGTTTATTTCTAATCGTATTTGATTGATTGCATGAAATGCATTGGTTTTAGTGTAGATGCCGGTTTCTAATCCTATTTTATTAATTGCACTAGATGCATTGATTTGAGTGTACATGTTGATTTCTAACCCTATCTGATTGCTTGCATTATATGCCTTGATTTCATTGTAGAATTTATTTTATAATCTTATTTGATTGATTGCATTAGATGCATTGATTTCAGTGTCGATGTTAATATTTTATGTAATTGGATGATGATGGTACATTAATTTTAAAGTGAATGGATTGGCAATGTGCATTGATTTCAGTGTAAGCACAAAAAATTATTGACAATGCACATTGGTTTTTGTGTTATAGTAATTTAACCTATTAATATTGGAGAGCAAGAGAGACAAGGTATGATGTTTACTACAACAACTCGAGCTAAATATTTAAATAATTTACTATTTAAACTGTCCTTTTCATATACTTGATATGCAAATATGACAAATCTTACAAGGGTGACAATAAGAATAGTAGAAGAAAATAGTTTGAGATTGATCACAGTGAAGACTATTTGTAATTTACTACATTCTTGTTATTCACATTTTCTCTCATTCAACACTATTATTGTCACTTTGCATTCAAAAAATTTATTTCATCATTTTTCACCATTAAAGTTATTAACAATATTTATCATTTCAACAAACTGAGGTAACTAAGAAAATTTAAAATTAAATGATGAGGTAATCTCATACATATTTAGCATATTTAAAATTATTATATTATTATTAGTTATATTTATATATTATTGATAAAATTAATCATATCAAGCACTGAGAGTGATCAAATCTCTCGAGGTGTAAACCTTTCCTCAAGTTTTTCACTCAAAAAAGAGGTTTGTATCTTGAGAGATTTTATCCTTCTAGGCACTTGCTAGATCTAGAGTTAAGATGGATCTAGGTTGGTTTATATTATAAATCCACATAATAAATATAAAAGAGAAGTATCCAATGTTAGAGTACCATAAATCAAAGTAAACTGAGAAAAATATTCAAATTTAAAGTGGCATAAATAAAAAGTAACCTATAAAATCCTAATGATCATCAAGATACACATATTATATCCATATATGTATAGCTATATTGATCTCAAATTCAAAGGTAAAGTTAAAAATCCTTTTATGTGACCATACATAGCTCAATTGTTCAGATTCATCTTCGCAACGAGTTCTATATTTCGACAGTTTTGCATTGGAAATTTCTTAGAAAATGATAAAAAATATAAGTATGAGAGTTTTTTTTCTTCGTTTAAATAGATTTTATCTAAATGTTTTGGAAGTTTCTTGAGTTTTGTGATTTTAAAGAAGGAAAATACACAAATTCACTAAATTATTATTATCATTTTTTAATAAAAAATAAAATATCAATCTAGCAAAAATTAAAAAGCAAACATCAATCATTCCCCAAAAGGATAAAAACATATAGAAAATACACAATTTCACACAAAGTTTTATCATCAGATTCTAATAAAAAAGTAAAACATCAATGTATTTAGTTTTCATGATTAGGCATTGGACATTTGTGAAACCAAATGAATCTTTTTCATCTTCCATGCTCTCCTTGGAGATATTTTTATTACACCCACATGGAAACCATGTTCACATGTAACAAATGCATATGCACGCGTGGGTGTGCGGGAAAGTAATGACACGTGGGAGTGTAAAGGGTGGAAAGTGTATCTGTGAGTTATATATTTATAAAGAAAATAACATGAAAATAAGAATGGGTGAGAATGTATGTGTACTGGTTAAAGACATTCAAGGTGTGGACCGATTCTCATTATAAGGCGGGAAGGATTCTCATTATAAGGTAAAAGGGGGAGAGGAAGTAGAGGTCCCGATATGAAAGTAAAGTAGATGAAAAAAGAATTTCACTTTCACATTTCACTAATCTATAGTACCCTCGTCTTTATATCCACTTTCACTTTCATAGTCATTTTTATGAAGGTAAGGGTGATGATGTTGGGTGGGGTTAGGTGGAGGTGCACATAATTATATGCATTTTTATACTAGAAATTTCTCCAAAAGGTGCAAGGTCTTAGGTCCCTATAATACTAGTGTAGCCCCTTATTTTTATTATTAGTGTCGCCCCCTTATTGTTATTGTTGTACCCATGTAGTCCCCATAGTGTTATTATTGTTCCCAATAGAAGTCCATTGTTGTTATTGTTGTGCCCTTAACTTATTATTGTTATGTAGGCTTTGATTGTATTGGGACCCCTAATATTCCTATATATAGAAAGTAGATTTTGTCATTTGAATCATCCAAGAATTGTTCATTTATGTAATGTAAAGGAGGTTTCCCCCTCGAAGAGGCTGATTTCTAAGTCGATATCTATCTTTTATTTTATTTTGTGATTTGGTTGCATAACATTTGGTATCACAGATTGGGATTCTAGGGTTTCGCTTATTCAAACAGTCCATATTATAATTTTCGCCATAAAGTTTTTTCTACGAGGCTTTAGAAGCTGAAATATTTACCCCGTGTAGCCTAAATACTGATAAAATTTGTGTAAAATTTTTAGATCTTGATTTTCTATATTTTCATAGATATGATTTATGGAAGTTATGGTTTTTGCAGGCTCGAGAATTTCATCTCAAATAGGTGACCGAGGGAAAAGTGCCATAACTTTCATTTTAGGAATCAGATTGGAATTATGTAAAAAGTATTTGAAAGAAGACAGACTTTAATTTACTTTCTTCTGTATTTATTTCATATTCTAAGGTAAAAACAGTGACATGTGGTATGTCGTACGAGTTTTCTCTACTGAACCAGTCCATAATTAGGACATTGTGGGAGATCCAACATAACTTTATCTCGATGAATAAAAATTAGACTTGACATGTGGAATTGGAAAGAAGACTTGGAGAGATACTACCGGACTGAGGCTCAAATACTGGGGATCTGAAATCACAGAGATACATCAGTTTCAATATTGATCTCCTCAAAAACAATAAAAATGTATGTATTGTTTTTTTTAAATTCCATAATTTTTGTTTGAAAAATCAGTTTGAAGTGGTTTCAAGGGCATATCGAAGCATAAATATCAGTATTGGGTTCTAAATGCCTCCCAAAAAGAATTCAACACCCATTAATCCCTCAGAAAAATCTACTATGATGCATGAAGAAGAATAAGTGCAACATGGTATATCAAAATTACGAGCCCAAGTGCAACAAATTTCGCTCTCACAAAGAGTAAGAAAAAATGAAATGAAAGATAAGATGGATGGTCTTAAGAAAAACATGAATGGAATGAAGAATGGTGTGTAATATAATATTGATGATATAGAATAAAAAATGAAATACAACATAGAATACATGAAGAATGGTCTAAAAACGGTCATGGAAGGTTTGACAAAGTTGCTACAAGAAATGATTCCTAATGGTGAAAATGTAGTAGATGAAACTCATGATGAGAACAAAAGAAATTTAATAATGATTTCATCGATTCTATGTTGGATTTAATAACCACCATATTCCAAATATCGATATCAGGAATTTTGATGGCAAGGATCCGGTAACATGGATACTACAGATGTAGTAATATTTTGATCTCCACAATGTGAAAAAGACACAAAAGGTATGCATTCCAACTTTATATTTAGAATCCAATGAATTTGTATGGTATATATGGCTTTGTTCCTCTAAACCACTTGTCACTTGGTCAATGTTTACGGAGGAACTGATAGCACATTATCAGTATACAAAGAGAAACACCTTCTTTAGCCAAATGATAAATATCAAGAAAAAGGGTTCAATGGCAGAGGACATTAAGGACTTCCAAAAATTGAATATCAGGGTAGTAATTATTCTAGAGAATAATAATATTAATTTCTTCATAGGTACATTAAAGGATAACATCCAAAATGAGTTTCGCGGTTGGTAACCTGATTCATTAGAGAAGGCATTCAAGGTGGCAAGAAAAGTTGAAAGAAAAATTATGGAAACAAGGAAGTCTACCAATCACAACTATAAAGATTGAAATGTTGTTACTCCTAGCCTTCCACAACCTACAAGGTTGACACCAAAAAAATTGGAGGAAAAAAGAGAAGAAGGTATTTCTTATAGTTGTGATAGAAAATACACCAAAGTTCATAAGTCCGAAGAGAAGAAATTATTTTACATAGATTGTGAAGAGGAGGAACAAAAGGAACAAGAAACATAAAAAGAGGAGGATATACACAAGGAACCAACCCCAGATAAGGAAGAAATGAATCCAACCATTTCTTGTAATGCATTGGGATGAATTACCACTCCTCAAACTCCGTAGATAGAAGGACATATGAAGAAAAAAAAAGGTAATAGTTTTGATTGATTCAGGTAGTACACATAATTTTATTCATTTTAAGATATCCAAGGAATCAAACTTCTTCTTGTTAGTCATCCATAATTTTGACTTTATCCAAAGATGACTAAGTAAAAAACCCAAATTTCTGGAACAAAATAGCAAGAACATTATGAATTCTAGAAATCTCAATGCCTTCATCATTTCAAATCCATCAGTCCACTGAAATCTTCATCTATGTCTCCTAAAAAGGTTAGCCTGTTGTTCCTTAGCAGTGTTGTTCCCTAAGCTTCTGCTGTTGTTCCTTATTCAGAATCCTCAAGAAACACTACTGAATAAAAAGAGACTGTATGTAGGCCATTTTTTTTCCATCATTTGGTAAGCCCGTTTCATTCTTTTCCCTTTGCATTTATCCTCCATCTTTCCAAAAAACCCCTTTTAAATCATTAAAAAACCCTTTTATTGTTTAAAAATGCCCCTTTTCACCTATCGAAACTCTTAAAATTGGCCTAAAACCCATTCTTTCCTAAAAATCAGACTTTTTCAATTAAAAAGCATAAGCCCTTGAGGGCTTAAATCTTTGGCCCCATTCCTCCATATGTCTAAGCGCTATGACCAAGCGCCCAAACCCCATCACATTGGCCTTCCTCTATAAATCCGCTTTTTCCTTCGGAAATGTCTTCCCGCCGATGCGATTAGTACCCTACCCTTAGCCCCTGGTCACATATTCCCCCATGGGACCATGCCCCAATGCCCAGTTATTAGCCCCTCCATAACATCGAAATCCCCTTTTTTCTCCCTCCCCTTTTTCTTCTTTCTTTACCTATTGCCCGACGGGATAAGCCCCTTCTCCCTGGCTCCTGGTCGCCTTATCTTCTACAAGACCACTTCCCGGCGATTTTCCTTAAAGCCCCTTTTTCCCTTTCTTCTTCTTCCCCGCGCCTATGTTATTTCTCGATGGATCTCCACCGTTCATCCTGACCATCCAACAATCACTGTCCTTCCCCTTCACCATCCAAACTCCCACCCATTTATCCCCGCCGATCAATCCACGCCATAGATCTTATAAGATCCAACGGTTCTCATCTAACTTGACAACCCAACTCCACTAGGGCCTACCATTCACTACGAAAACCCCTCATCCAATCACTCGCTGCCACCTAGTTTCCACTATTTCCCTGCCTGTGCACCTTTCCCATCGTATTGCTCTCTCGACCGTTGGATCCACCCCTTCTCATCCAACAGTCGATATCGCATATCACATGATTTCTGCATCCGAGGTATAACAACCAAAAGCCACGCGAGACTGATGGTATTGTGGAGGACACGTGGCACGATATAACTGGATCGCGTTCTTTCTAGGCTAAACCACTTAACACCCATTTGGCGCGCGAAAACCACCAATGGTTTTCCAAAAAAACTTATGCCAATTTTCATGCCAAAGTCCATTTAAAACCATTTTTTCACCCTCCGCCATTAAAACCCTTCCTCCATGAATTCCACCCTTCTGTAACCTCCTCAGCTAGCCTACAAAATAATATTTCCAACCTTGCATGGTTTTATTAACATTTAGTTTGTCTTATGCAGGTTTGATGGTGGTTTTAAAGGTAAAAACCCTTCCTACTATTTGTGAAGGGACATGGTTGAAGATCACCATCTTTTGAAGAATGATCAATGAATAAAAGAAATTTCCAGGGTGTAAATCTGGGTCTTTGTATCAAAATTGCATGAATATTTGTTATTCAGATCAAACCCCTGCATATTAATGTCCTCTGTCCACAGCAACGAAAGGAAAATCACAATGAAAGGAATAAAGGGTTAAGGAACAACAATGATGCATTATAAAGACCAAGAGAAAATTGGGCTGAAGATACAGAGATTAAAGGTTTAAATATGAAGGGTTAAAGGCCGAGAACCAAAGAAAAATTATTAAAAGTTAGTCCAGACAGCAGGAAAGATTTAAAGCAACAGAGGCAAAGGAGATTGAAGATAAAATATTATGCATGAAAGATGAAGGTTAAAGGTTAAGATACACAGTTTAAAGGTTCGAATCAATCATAAAAGGAAAAGGGGGCAACAGTGTTACATTATGAAGGCCAAAGACATCATCAAAGTCTTAAAACACAGTTAATGATGAAGTAAAGGCAGATTAAGCCCAAAGAGAAGTTTTTTTTTTTTATTAAATAAAAAAGATTTAGGCTTGGAGATAGCATCGAATGCATCAAAGGAGCATTTATTCACTTAATAACTCAAAATGGACACCTTTCACTTACTTTATGTCTCAAAGGGAAAATTGGCAATTATTACACAAAAAGATATTTTAAAATTGTCAGACAGTTATTGTAAAAGACAAAAAAGAGCCTCAAAGTCAATATTTTCAGCTATTTTTTCCTTAGGAAGTAAAGACAGATTTAATACATAGAGAAGTAGTTGAGAAACATTCTTACCTTATGCCTTGCATGGTTTTTAAGGATACGAGTGCATTGAATGTGTCATTAATAACATTTTGAACCCTAGATAGTTCCACCTCCCCATTTGAAACATAAATACTACCTTCGAACTCATTGTATGGGGGCATTTGATAACTCTTTGAAGTAATACATAGTTCTACTGAGATTGAAAAGAAATTGATGTACTGGAACCTGTGGATGTTTTAACCTGTTTGTGGATGGAGAAAGCCCTATCATTGGATCCCTGAGCTTGGCTATTGGTGAAGTATTCTAATCTATTTATTTTTTTCCTGTTTTCCATTCTGTTTTCATCATCTCTTACTTACAGTAGAGTAAAATTTTTAGGCTAAGAAATCTCTCTTAGAATCACCTTAGACCTGTTTTCTCTTCACTGTCTTTATGTTTTCATCTGCTAAGGTTTTATTAAGTAGTTTGACTACTTTTTCAAACCTTATGCTTGTTTATTTCCTAAATAGTTCAATACAGTGGCCTCAAGAATGATTTATGGTTTTCCTTGCTTCCTTGTTGCTACTTCAAAACTGTTTTTGAAGTCTCCCTTCAAAGTACCATTTTCCAAAGTCTACCAAAGAGGTTTTTTTTATCATACCCTTTGTACTTGCTCAAATAATTGTTTTGAAGGTCTTTATAGCTGTAATCACAGATGTTTAGGAGTTCCCTCTTCTATGAATGTAGTTATTTGTGAATCTTAAATGTTTTCTTATCCTTGAAAGTGAAAACTTTGATGAAATAGAGCGTTCCTCGACTCTTATATTTCATTTTTAAAGTTTGTCTTGAAATTATTATTTATTGAAGTGTAATTCATATAATTCATGGTTAGCCCTGTTTATAAAATACTTCTTCATGTTTAAATGATGTTTTAAGTCCCTTTGTTGAAGAGTACATATAATTAAGGATTCTTAACTGCCCTTAGTTCTACTGTTCATTCTAAAAACCCTTAATGTTCATTTCATTTCACCTGAAAGGTTTGTTGATCTAATAGCCAAGTTGGATTTTCCCTTTGATATCCCTAATTCATCTACAAACTTGTTACCATTTCCACTTGAATCCATTGCCCAATAACTTAGATATTTCCCTTTTCTATCTATGTTGCCTAGATCATCCTGTCCCACAAAAATAATCAAACAAACTCATGCTTAATAACTAGCCTAAAATCAACCTTTTTCAAGCAAACAATTCATATCTTTACAAACATAATGAGAGATCCCTCTCTGAGACTAGGAGGGCTAGATCCTAGAGTTGTAAAGACTGGTTTACATGTTGCCTTGTCATTTGGTTTTCCAATTGGCCAAGTCACAGGACCCAAACATTTTGGTGATCACGGTGGGACTTCTGAGTACATAGTCACATAACTATCTCTTAAAAACTCTTTAGACCCTCAGTAAATCAAATAATATCCAGTGAATCTCCCACCTCATCGCCACACCAACATTATGGTGATCATGGTGGGACATTTTGAGTAAAGATCCCTAAACAAGACACTTAGTATTCATTTAAGTGAAATATAGCTTCTTCAAGCACTACCAGCATAATGGTATTCATTATAGGATCTGTCTGAATCAGTGGCAATCTAAGTAAACCTTAGGATTCTAAGAGACCCTTATCAAACCTTGAATAAATCAGCTAGTAAGCCATAGAGTAGACTATGTTTGTTTCATCACCTTAGCTAAGTGTTGAATCAGTTATAGGACACTCTCATAACCAGAGAACCACATAAAACTCAGAAAAACCCAAAAACATTTCAAATTAGTTTTAAAATAAACCATTGGTGGTGGACCATAAAACATTTTACTTTCAGAAAAGCTAAAAAATTCCACCCGGTGACTCCATTAGCTCCAACGGGCCTATTACCTCACTAGTATTCCATATTTCCTTGAAATTGTGTTAACCGGCCTTAAGGAAGTTTAGGAGAAAACTGTGAGAGGAAAAATTTTGAAAAATATTCCTAAAAACCTAAACCTCTTTAAATTTTGAACCGTTGAAATCTGGCTTCCCATAGGGTCCATACCAGATCCCATCTAGATCCTAATCCCCCTACCATAGTTGAAAATCCAGAGAAGATTTTGTGGCAGACTTCTAGATCTGGAAAACCAACTATTGATAGGACCATCCTTAGAATAAGATCTGTCCCTAAAGATCTTACAGTATTATAAGATCCTCACTTTGACTTACCTTATACAAAGAACCTATTCAGAAATAAGTCTTAAAGTGATTTAAACCAAGCTAACTTTGAAACCACAGATTTGCAACAGAGCTTTAGCAGAGAAGCTTCATCTTCTACTCCACCTGATTCTTAGCTTCTCCATCATTTCAGCTCCTTCCATAATAAATCTGCTCATCATCAGTTTGCTGGCCCGAGTGTTTCTTCCACTCCTATCCACACATCCACTGTTCAAAACACTCCATTTCAGCCCACTTTCCCTGTTTTTAATATAGCTTTTGTAAATCCCCCATTATTTCCTATCATGGTAGCATGGTATGCTCCATTAGTGTTACCAGAACCTCTAGTTCCCCTACCAAATGATTACCAATCCAAAATTCCCCATTTCATTGGAAATGAACCTACTACTGCCCAACAACACGTAGCTAAAATGAATGATGCCTTCGATTAAATGGAAATAGAAGAAGAGACCATTAAGATGAGAATTTTTGCTCAAATTTTAGGAGGAGAAGCCAAGAAATGGTTTAAAAACTTAGCTCCTCACAGCATAAATGATCTTCCTTTTTTATATCAGACATTCATAAAAAATTGGGAAATTAGAAAAAAACCCCTCCAAATCCTTTCAGAATATACCAATCTCAAAAGAAACAGTGGGGAAGGTGTCCAAGAATATTGCACTAGATTCAATAGTGTGTATAATGCACTTCCCCCAGACATGAAACCTCCACTAGGCCTAGCTTTAGAAAAATTCCCAGAAGGTTTTGATCCTGAAATGGCCTATCAACTAAGAGAAAGAGACCCCTCAACTTTAGAAGATATGCAAAGGGGAGCCTTAAGTGTAGAAGAAAATATGATTGAGAAAAGAGCCAGGTTGAGAGAAGAGAAAAGAGTTACATATAGGGATGATACAATGACATCAACATCATCATCAGATACTAAAATCGATAACTTAGTAAAGGTAATGGAGAGAATGCTTGAAAAGATAAATCTGAATGATAGAGTGCCTCCTAGAGAAAACTAAAACAGAAATAGAAACCAAAATCTTAGAAGAGACCCTAATCAAGATAGGCAAAGAGATAAAGACCAACAGATTAGGCGTCCCTTTCAACAAAACTATATTGATTAAGAATAAGAAAGGGAAGTTGAAAGGTTAGAAGAAAATCATGTGAATCTAATAGGATCTGACAGTGAGACAGATGTTTTTCTAATAGAATAAGAACAAGGTTTCTTCTCTTCAGAAAAAATTGAAAACAACCATGAAGATTCTGAAGATTACAGATTGGGGTTTGAAAATGCTATCATGGAGGTACACAAGCAATACAATATTAGAAGCAAAAGTATCCTAGAGAGTTCGAGTGACAAAAACACCAATATTGTTGTTAAGAAAAATTCAGAAATTAGTCCAAAAAACAGCCAGTAACATCAACACTTTGGCCAAGAAAACTGATACAAATAAAGAAAAAAACAATCAACAAAATGTTGAACAAAGCTGCCCTAGTACTTCTACTAGTGGCCTTAACAAATCTGTCCCAAATAGCAGTCCAAATAAAAATCAGCAAGTCAGAATTGTTGAAAGATTTGTAAATGACAAAACAGATGTAAATATGTCAAGAACAATAGTTCCTTTCAGCCTTGAAGGGGAAATTGCTAAGATTAAAATCACCATACCCTTAGCTGAACTAGTAACTCATGATGTATATAAAAACCAAGTTTTGAAAGCTTTGAATATAGGCAGTGACATTGTTACTTTAAACTTGACAGATGATAAACCCGAGTTATTTTTTTGTCCTGAAGTTGAAGGAAAATACCAAGAAGGGGCTGTCCCTCCCTTCCATGTCATCCTGAATAAACATGAAAAGATCTCGCATAATGTCATGCTAGACTCAGGTGCTTCACACAATCTTATGCCCAAAGTAGTAATGGAAAGCCTAGGCTTAGAAATTACTAAACCATACAAAGACCTTTACTTTTTGATTCAAGCAGAGTCAAATGCTTAGGCCTAATCAGAGATTTGTGTGTCAACTTGGCACAAATTCCTGCTAAGAGTCTAGTAATGGACATAGTAGTATCTGACATCCCCCCTAAGTATGGCATGCTTCTATCTAGATCATGGGGAGCCAAACTACAGGGGAGCCTTCAAATGGACATATATTATGCCACCATCCCAGTATTTAACCAAACTAGAAGATTATACAAGGAATCCCACATGAAATGCATGGTGATCAACATATATAGACCAAACAATTCTCCTATCTACTCCATCCATTCAAATTTGGATTCCTTTATCTTATATAATGAATATGAAATCAAGCAACAAGAAAAGGAAAACAAAGGAGAAATTTGTCTAGCAGAACAGTCAAATCTGCCCTTAACTCAAGAAAATAATAGTTCAAATTTTAGCAGCCTTGAACAACAGAAAGAAAATTAAAATAACATTGAAATACCTTGGAAAATAAACTTTGAAGGCTCTTGTAGAAAAATAAGTGCAAGGGCTGGTGTATGGATACAGAACACAAACCAAGGATTTTCCTATAAGCTGGATTTTCCATGCATAAACAACATTGCTGAATATGAAACCCTACTTATTGGCCTACACTTACTATAAGATTGAGGAGCTAAAAGAATATCAATCCAAGGGGATTCTGAGCTAATTATCAGACAAATCAAAGGGGAATACTCAACCAAAAACCCAAAACTCAGAGAGTATAGAAATGTTGCCCTTGATCTCCTAAAAATATTTCAAAAATATGAACTCATTTTTATCCCAAGAGCTCAAAATCATCTAGCAAATGAACTTGCCTTTGCTGCTATTAATTGTTAAAAACCACAGACAAATGAAAAATCCGATATAAAGGTAAAAAACAGACCTGCAATACCAGACAATGAGGATTACTGGAAAGTGTTTGAAGGAGACAAACACATAGATGATTTTTTGTAATCAAAAAATGATTTTGTCATACCAACAACTTTTTTAAGCCATAAGGAAAACTATTTTAATGAAGAACAATACCCTGAAACAGAGATGTCTTTTTCTGCTGATATAAACCATTTTGAACATCCTTTTAGAACATAAATAATTGATAATGCATATCAGAAAGACTTGGAAGTTTTACAATGTAAAAACGATACAATTCCAAGAGGTCTTGCACCATTAGAACAAATTTTTGATTTCAATGATGTATTCAAGGAACCAAGGATGGAGCCTATGGAAACAAACATATAAGAACATAACATAGGCAGCCTAGTAGAACCCAAGATGATAAAATTATCTAGCACTCTCCCATCTAATATCAAACAACAATACATAAAACTTTTCAAAGAATTTAAATATGTGTTTGCATGGGGATACAAGGATATAAAATCATATGATACCAGCATCATTCAACACAAAATTCCTCTTAAGAAAAATCAGAAACCTTTTAAAAAAAAACTTAGAAGGATAAACCCTATTTTATTGCCTTTAGTTGATAAAGAGATTAAGAAAATGTATGATGTTGGGATCATAATTCCTATCAAGTATTCAGAGTGGTTTTCCAACCTAGTATCTATTAGGAAAAAGACTGGAGAAATTAGGCTTTGCATTGATTTCAGAAATCTAAATAGTGCCTCTCTTAAAGACAACTATCCCTAGCCAAAATTGGATCACATACTTCAAAGGGTGGTTGGGTCTAAAATAATTTCACTGCTGGATGGGTTCTCAAGTTACAATCAGGTTTTAGTACTCCCAAGTGACCAACATAAAACTACTTTTACTACACCTTGGGCTACATTCATGTATGTCAAAATGCCATTTGGTTTAATGAATGCAGGGGCCACCTTCCAAAGAGCCATGGACATAGCCTTTTCAGATGACATAGGCTATTTTAAAATCATTTACCTTGATGACATTACTGTATTCTCTAAAACTGATGAAGAACACTTGATTCACTTAAGAAAAGTTTTTGAGAAATGTAGGAAATATAGCTTATCCTTGAATCCCAAAAAGACACTCTTTGGTCTCCAAGAAGGAAAGCTTCTTCACCACATAATTTCTGAAGAGGGAATCAAAGTAGACCCTAAAAGGATTGATGGCATATTGAAAATTAGCCATCCTAGAAACCTCAAAGAATTACAATATTTCATTGGGAAGATAAATTTTTTAAGGAGATTCATCCCCAACCTTGCCGAGCTATTAAGAAATATCACAAACATGATTAAGAAAGAGGTAGGTGTGAATTGGACAATACAAGCTAAGCAATCATTTGAACTAGTGAAACAAGCTTTAACTCAAACACCAGATCTTATTAGTCCTAATTTCACCAAAGATTTTTATATCTTTTCTTTTTCATCTGAACATACAATAGCTGCTGTATTACTGCAAAAGAATGACATGGGGCATGAACAACCTATATCCTTTTTTATTAGGGATTTAAGAGATGCTCC
Organism: Pinus albicaulis; assembly: GCA_034641835.2. Lineage (NCBI taxonomy): Eukaryota > Viridiplantae > Streptophyta > Pinopsida > Pinales > Pinaceae > Pinus > Pinus albicaulis. The sequence continues at coordinate 780,935,981 of CM076576.1, read as the reverse complement.
ACTCAAGTACAACATCATGGAAAAACAAGCCTTAGCCTTGGTAAAAGCATTGAAAGACTTTAGAGTCTACGTCTTGCATTTTCACATCATTGCTTTTGTTCCACACACAGTTGTCAAGGATGTTCTATGTCAAGACCCTGATGGTAAAAGGGGAAAATGGATTGCTATTATTCTAGAATATGACTTAGAAAGCAGGCCTACCAAACTGATCAAAGGGCAGGGATTAGCTAAACTCATGGCTGAGTCAAACTTCCAAGAACTTGATATGAATAGTGTTGATGTCTTAGAATAAATAGAGGCATTCACAGCTCCATTTATTGAAGAAACATTTGTGAATTCACCTTGGTATGCTGACATCATATATGTGCTGCTTTATCTGAATGCCCCTCCTTCTTTGTCTAAAACTAAAGATATTTTTTGAAACAGAAGGCTTTAAATTATTGCATATTAGATGGGGTTTTATATTAGAAAAATGCTGTTGGAATATTGCTTAAATGTTTACTTGAGGTTGATGCAGGAAAAATCATGCATGAGTTGCATGAGGGAGAATGTGGAGGACATATGTACTGGAAGACTACAGCAAATAAAATCCTCAGATCTGGTTACTATTGGCCCACCCTTGTCCCAGATACTCAAAAACTTGTCATGACTTGCCATAAATGTCAAATTTTTGATGGCAAGAAAAAACTCCTACCTTTACCCTTACATCCCATTAGTGTTGAGGCTCCCTTCCAACAATGGGGCTTGGACTTCATTAGGGAAATTCACCCATCTTCATCAGCCAAAAATAAGTGGATCCTCACTGCCACCGATTATTTTACCAAGTGGATAGAAGTTATACCCTCTAGGAATGCCACTGACTCTGTCATTATCAAGTTCCTTGAAACCAACATACTATCTATTAGCCACCTGTAAATTTTTTTATACCAAGAGGTGGCTAGACTTTGTCTTAAAGCCTTCAAGAGATAGTTTCATTTGAAAAATTATCATCTTTTGAAGTCTCGTGATGATAATTACCCTTTGAGTTAATATTCACTGTTGTTTCACTATTAGTCCTAAAGTATCTGTTGTTTACTAAGAGAAAGACAGCTTAAAAACTCCATTTCTCACCATTCACCTCTCCATTTAAATCCCACAAACTCTCCATTTTCATCCTTATTCCCTTCATAAAATCCCTCCATTAACCTTCATTTTAACCTTTAAAGCGTCAAAACCCTTTTAAAACCTTATATTTCCTCCTTATTTGGTTTTAAATTCCCTTATTTCATCTATCAGAACCCCCATTTGGCCTTTAAAATCCTTGTTTTAAGCCTAAAAATGGTCTTTGGTACTATTAAGGTGTTAAGCCCCTGAGAGCTTATAACCTTAAGCCCTTCCCTCATATGACCTAAATCCCCACAGTTGGGCGTTAAAAGGCCTAAAACCTTGTCATAACCTTACCTTTCCTCTATTTTCCTTTTCCCAACATTATAGTCCTGAGAAAATCTAGACCATTGATCTCTACTGATCAATGGCCATCGGGCCCCCATCTTTCCGCCCATTCACCTACCTTTCCCTTTATCACTTTCAAAACCTCTGCGTTCTCTCTTAATCCTGACCGTCCATCAGAAAGATCAGACGATCGGAATTAAACCCGATAACCCAGTTCCGTTGGGACCTACCATCCACCATATACAAAGCCCACCCAATGTAATTACGACACCTGTCCCCCACTACATTCCTCGTCCATGCAACTTTCCCATCGCACTCATTCCGCATCATTGGATCTGGAGCCTCTGATCCAATGGTTGTGGTGGCATATCGCAAAATATTTGTGCCAGAGGTTTAACAAATAAAATTTTTGTGAAATCAGCGGTATCGAAAGGGATAGGTGTCAAGTGATGTATGGAATCGCATTGCTTTCAGGAAATACTGCCTACCCCCTAAATGCCATGCAAAAACCACTACTGGTTTTCCTGAAACCGCTTCTTCTTAATTCACGCCCTAATTCAAATTTAAACCCTGTTTCATTTTCCGCCATGGTTTTTTCTCCTTACACTGCTGCATCCATTCATCCTCATAGCTCCGAATGCTTCCATAAACCCTCCTAAGCAGTTCTAAACCAAATTAGATAGGATTTTAATAATGTTTGTTTGTTTTTATGCAGGTTTAATGAAGTTAAAGTTAGAAACCCTCCCGCAGGCAATTACCGTGTTATTGGCCGAGGATGACGATCCTCACGGCCTTTGATACAAATTAAAGGGTTTTAAAGTGATAATTACATATTTTAAGAAGGTCGATAAGTCATGATCATCGGTTTTCTAAACAAATTTTCCAACAAACCCTCTGCGCACCTGCAAACAACAAACACAGTCAGACTTAATTAAATGAAAGAGTATCACTGTCAAAGATGAAGATTATGGCTTAATCAAGCCTAAACACAGATCCAAATATAAATCACTATGTTTATGAAACAGAGAATCAGATCCAGAAGACCTCGAATGCCACATCACAGGGGCTAATTGATTCCCCAACTACTATATTGCCACCTTGCAGCTTTTTGCATCAAAGGAATACCCAGATCAAATCTCAGTCCGAAACATTAAGACTAAAGGTAGCTAACAATTATTACAAACAAAATAACATATTTTAAATTGTCAGTAAATTTATTGTAAAAGATAAAAAGAGCCTTAAAAGTCAATATTTTCACCCACTAAGCCTAAAAAATAGAAAACAGAGTTAATATGACTGAGTTGTAATTCAATGCTTTCCTACCTTATGCCTTGCATGGTTTTCAAGGATAGGAGTTGCATTTAGTATATAATTAATGATACTCAACCCTAGAACTCTTCCACCTCCTCATTTCTTCTATAAATACTTCTAAATAAGATGAGAAGTTGTTGGTTGGTTGGTCACTAGTTGTAACACTGAAACTCTCTGAAATAATACATAGTCTGTTGAAGTTGAAGAAGAAACTGAAGTCTTGGAAGCTAGATTATGTTTTTACATGCTTGTTCTTGAGAAGGCTCTATCATTGGATCTCTGAGCTTGGCTGTTGGTGATGTATTCTAAACTATCTGTTGTTTTTCTTGTTTTCAGTTTGTTCCATAAATTCTTACTACATTAGGGTGAAACGTTTAGGCTAAGAAATGACTCCTGGAAGCACCTTAGACCTGTTTATCCTTCACTGTTTTATGTTTTCTTCTTATGAGGCATTTTAGAGTCTTTAATAATTCTCTTGAACCCTTATGCTTGTTTATTTCTCACATAGTTCAAATAGTTGGTTCCAGCATGATTTACGATTTTCCCTGCTTGTCTGCTGCCACTTGAAAACTGTTTTTGAAGTCTCCCTTTGAAGTACCATTCTTTACAGTTAGCCAAGGAGGTCTGTTTTGATCATACCCTTTGTTCTTGCTTAAATAATTGTTTCAAAGGTCTTTATAGTTGTAATCATGGATGTTTAGGCGTTCCCTTTTCTATGACTGCAATTATCAGTGAATCTTTCATGTTTTCTAATTCCTTTCAAATAAAGTATTTGAGGAAATAGGGTGTTCCCCGAATCTTAGACTTCATTTTAAAAGTTGTATTGAAGTCATTATTTTCTTAAAGTGTGGTTTGTAGAAATCATGGTTAGCCTTGTCTATCAAATACCTCTTTATGTTCAAGTTATGTTTTCAAGTTCCCTTTGTTGAGAATTCAATTTCTCTTTTCAAATCATTAATGTCCATCTCATTCACAAAACTAAAGGATCCTATGGAAAAGTTAGATTTTCCCTTTGATATCCCATATCAATTGATGAGCTTGTTACAACTTTTTCTTGACTCCATTTCCCAATGAATCTGACACTTCTTCTTTGTATTTATACTGCCTAGACCTTTCATGTTCTACTGTACCTATTCAACCAAACAAGCAAATCAAACAAACACTTGCACTTAATAACTAGTCTAAAATCAAATACTTAAAAGCAAACAAGACATACCTTTGCAAACAATTTGACAGATCCCTCTCTGAGAACAGGAAGACTAGATCTTGGAACTCTAAAGATTGGTTCTGATGTTGCCTTGTCTTTTGGTTGGCCAATCTATCAAAACACAGGACCCCAACATAATGGCGATCACGGTGGGACCTATTGAGTATATAGTTGCTTGAATACTTCGTAAAAACTCTTTAAGCCCTTTGCTTGACAAAGAATACCTTAAGGATATCATCTTGTCGACTTATCCCACCGTTCACACCAACATAATGGCGATCACGGTGGGACCACTGAGTTCATAGTTGCCTAACAAGCTCTTATAGACTCATTAGTCTTTCAAACAACCATAGAAACTCAGAAAAAGCCCAAAAATATTTCAGATTGGCTTCATAATAAACATGGTGGTGGAACCATAAAACAATTTTACCTTCACAAAAAGCTAAAAATTTTCCACCTGGTGACTCCACTGGCCTCCAGTAGGCCTATTACTTCACTAGTCCTTGTAAAATCTCATGGGAATGTATTGAACAAACCCAATCATGTTGTTGGTGGACAACAAAGTTCAAAATCTTCCACCTGGCAACTCCACAATCCCAAAAGACCTAATGACTCCACTAATAGAAGAATATGAACTGGTTGAATAGACACAGTGACATCTTTCCTAATTTACAAACATGATTCCAAGGATACAACGAAGATATGCCCCAATGAGTAGAGATCATATCCCTGGGTTTCCACATAAGATGCCCCAGGTGAATTGGGATGACAACCTGCCTGTTTTTCAAGGTGAAAAGTTTGATGACCCTTTATTACATCTCATCAAATTTCATATACATGTATGGAGGTTGAAAGTGGAATGGCATAAAGATTGCCTTATGAAAATGTTTATGTTGAAATTAGAAGGAAAAGCTAGGGATTGGTACGAATGGTTAAGGACTGGTAGTCTGTTTTCTCTAAGAGACCTCCACATAGTATTTTATGATCATTACAAGGAAAAATCCCCATATCTATTATTAGAGGGAAGTTTTTGTAATCAATCTGAGGGCCTCATAGAATACCTTGTAGGCATTTATGAAGATTTACGAAATTGGCAGCCTGAGGATCTCGTAGCAGCCATTCAGGAATTTCATACCCAAGACAACTATCATAAAAACCTAGATGAATCAATTGAGGAAGAAATCAATCAAGGAACATAAGAAATTCCTCAAGATATTCCTGCAATCATGAATAATGATTAATCATCCCTTATATTTGAGGCTCAAGAAGACATCCAGCCTCAAAATCAGTCTTCACAAGAGACAGAGAACTATTGTACTCCTCTTCAAAGGAACATAGAAACATCTTCCCCTTTGACAGAAAAAGAGATAGATCAGATTATTAATAAACAACCAGTCTCTGAAACTTTCTGCAAAACAAATACTCTTGCCCATTCACATAGAGAATTTTGTTGTACAAATTTAGAAAGTTCTTTTGTAGATCAGAATAAATAAGAACCTGCTGATAACCCAGTATGTTTGATTGGTAGTATTACTTATATTTATGATTTTTCTAACTTCGATCTATCTAGTGATGATGCTCCTTAAATAGAAGTTAATCTTGAAGGACCATCATTAGCAGATTTATGGGATGAAGATCAGTTCCTTCAAAGAAGTAATGAGCCAGTGCAGACTATTTATGATATTGATGAAGAAAGTTATGAAATCTTGGAAGTAAGTAAGGATTTGTTGGATCTTTGCTCTACTTCATCTCAGACCATCAGTAATAGTTTCCATGTGATTGGGAATCAGCGGCCTTTCAGCTCAAAGGTTGATGAGGAAAGCAATGAAGAAATTTTTGAGCAGGTTGAAACCAAGGAGCCTTCTCTTGAAAAAGAGGAAGCAATTGAACATACCCCTACTCAAGAATATAATAACCTATTCATAGAGTTCAGCCCACTAAATCAGAATATCTCAGGACTTCAAGAGGACAACACTACCAAATATGATGAGTCCTCCAGTTCAGATAATAATGAAGATGAGGAAGTTTTTCTTTCTCAAGAGAATATTTGTCTTGATCTAGTGGAGAAAAAAAAGATAATCCTGGTTGAAACACATCTTCAAAATACTCCTAACCAGGCATTATTTCAAGATCCTTATGCTCATTTCCTACAAAAATTTAGAGAAGGATCAAAGGCCATCAAGAGAAGCTTGTTGCAGACAGCAATAAACATTTTAAAAGTTGCTGCTAAAAAACAAAGAGAATGGGAGTGGCCATGCCTGTCCAACATGCTCAAAGAGATGAGTAGAAACCATTCATGGGATCATCTGATTGACTGGATGTGTTGGAAAAGAGTATTTTTCAGCTAAACATATAAATATTTCAAATCAGAATATGTTAGATAGGAATTTCAATAAAGCTGAGCTTTGAGCATTTAGTTAGTTTTTGATTTCTGCATTCAAAGTTAGAAAAATAAAAATACAAAAACAATAGAAAAGAAAAGGGGGCAGAAAAAAACAAGAAAGGTACAGCCCCATACCAAAAAAGAGAGACAAAGTCTGAAAGTGTGCAAGCTCAAATGCCACTCCTAAAAAAACACTTCTAGTTATTCATACAGCCTAATCATGACTAATTAGCTTTTCAATTTACTTTTGATAGGTTAGTGAATTAGATAGACCAAACAACACAATCTTGGCTTATCAGTAAGGTAGATTAGGATGGAAAAAACAAAGGTTCAAACAAATTCAATATATGAACCTATGAATCTCAAAATAAGAATGGCTCTAATTAGATTAAATCTTGAGCCAAAGATAAAAAATAAACTGGTTCCAATATGCTCAAAACTTGAACCAGATGAGAAAGAAAACACAGCTCAAACAAATTCAGAACAGAGCTAAAGAAATAATGAAGGATGTTTTAGTTTTCAGATCTTAAGCCTTCGTAGTTTTGTTTATTTTTTCTGCAAATAACAGTGTATGTGCAGCTTGTTTTTGTGCCATAGATCTGCAGCAAGTCAAATTGCTTAATCCTGGCTTGGCTGCTTTTAAATTTCCTGTTTTAGAATTTAGAGAATAAAGGTCCGTCAGACAGTATAATCCTGACATATAGTAGTTAGGTAGAGAATTTATGAACTCAACTGTTTAAACTGAGTTCATGGAGAAATAAGAGTAGAAATAGATTAGTTTCCTGTTTTTCAGAGGAATAAAATGTTGATGAAGAGAGTTTGCTAGTCCAAATTCACTCTGAAAGAAGAAAAAATGTTAGGATCATTAGGAATGGGTAGGTAGAGATGTTGTTTTGATAGAATTCCATTGTTCCAAACTGTTGCAAAGATTATCAAATCAAAGAAAGGTCAGCTAAAGGAAAAGAAAGTTGCTACCCAATGGATGAAGGCACTGGTTTACTGAAAAACCAGAGATCAATAGTTGAGGTTCTGGACACTTAAAGAACCAGCTGTCCTCCCCAAGTGGAGCCACTGTTAGCCACCTATAAATTTTTTTATACCAAGAGGTGGCTAGAATTTGTCTTCAAGCCTTCAAGAGATAGTTTCCTTTGAAAACTTATCATATTTTCATGTCTTATGATGATAATTACCCTTTGAGTTAATCTTTACTGTTGTTTCACTATTAGTCCTAAAGTACCTGCTGTTTACTAAGAGAAAGATTGCTTAAAAACTCCATTTCTCACCATTCACCTCTCCATTTCAATCCCACAAACTCTCCATTTTCATCCTTATTCCTTCATAAAATCCCTCCATTAACCTTCATTTTAACCTTCAAAGCATCAAAACACTTTTAAAACCTTATATTTCCCCATTATTTGGTTTTAAAATCCCTTCTTTCATCTATCGGAACCCCCATTTGGCCTTTAAAATCCTTGTTTTCAACCTAAAAATGGTCTTTGGTACTATTAAGGTGTTAAGCCCCCGAGACCTTATAACCTTAAGCCCTTCCCTCATATGACCTAAAGCCCCACAATCGGGCGTTAAAAGGCCTAAAACCCCGTCATAACCTTACCTTTCCTCTATTTTTCTTTTCCCGACGTTATAGTCCTAAGAAAATCTCGACCGTTGATCTCTACAGATCAACGACCATTGGGCCCCTATCTTTCCGCCCATTCACCTGCCTTTCCCTTTATCACTTTCAAAACCTCTGCATTCTCTCTTAATCCTAACTGTCCATCAGAAAGATTGGACGATTGGAATTAAATGCGATAACCCAGTTCCGCTGGGACCTACCATCCACCACATACCAAGCCCACCCAATCTAATTATGACACCTGGCCCCCACTACATTCCTTGTCTACGCAAGTTTCCCATCGCGCTCATTCTGCATCGTTGGAGCTGGAGCCTCTGATCCAACGGTTGTGGTAGCATATCGCAAAATCTTTGCGCCAGAGGTTTAACACATAAAAATTTTGCGAAATTGGTGGTATCGAAAGGGACAGGTGTCAAGTGATGTATGGAATTGCATTGCTTTCAGGAAATACCACCTACACCCTAAACGCCATGTGAAAACCGTTGCTGGTTTTCCTGAAACCGCTTCTTCTCAATTCGCACCCTAATTCAAATTTAAACCCTGTTTCATTTTCTGCCATGGTTTTTGCTCCTTACACTGCTGCATCCATTCATCCTCACAGCTCTGACCTCTTCCATAAACCCTCCTAAGCAGTTCTAAACCAAATTTTGCAGGATTTTAATAACGATTGTTTGTTTTTATGCAGGTTTAATGAAGTTAAAGTTAGAAACCCTCTCGCAGGCAATTACAGTGTTATTGGCCAAGGATGATGATCCTCACAGCCTTTGATACAAATTAAAGGGTTTTAAAGTGATAATTACATATTTTAAGAAGGCCGATAAGTCATGATCATCGGCTTTCTAAACCAATTTTCCAACAAACCCTCTGTGCACCTGCAAACAACAAACACAGTCATAGTTAATTAAATGAAAGAGTATCAGTGTCAAAGATGAAGATTATGGATTATTCAAGCCTAAAAACAGATCCAAATATAAATCACTGTGTTTATGAAATAGAGAATCAAATCCAGAAGACCTCGAATGCCACATCACAGGGGCTAATTGATTCCCCAGCTACTATATTTCCACCTTGCAGCTTTTTGCATCAAAGGAATACCCAGATCAAATCTTAGTCCGAAAAATTAAGACTAAAGGAAGCTGACAGTTATTACAAACAAAATAACATATTTTAAATTGTCAGTAAAGTTATTGTAAAAGATAAAAAGAGCCTTAAAAGTCAATATTTTCACCCACTAAGCCTAAAAAGCATAAAACGAAGTTAATAATACTGAGTTGTAATTCAATGCTTTCCTGCCTTATGCCTTGCATGGTTTTCAAGGCTAGGAGTTGCATTTAGTATAGAATTAATGATACTCAACCCTATAACTCTTCCACCTCCTCATTTCTTCTATAAATACTTCTGAAGAAGAGGAGAAGTTGTTGGTTGGTTGGTCACTAGTTGTAACACTGAAACTCTCTGAAATAATACATAGTCTATTGAAGTTGAAGAAGAAATTGAAGTCTTGGAAGCTAGATTATGTTTTGACATGCTTGTTCTTGAGAAGGCTATATCATTGGATCCCTGAGCTTGGCTGTTGGTGATGTATTCTGAACTGTCTGTTGTTTTTCCTATTTTTATTTTGTTCCATAAATTCTTACTACAGTAGGTTGAAAAATTTAGGCTAAGAAATGAATCTTGGAAGCACCTTAGACCTTTTTATCCTTCGTTTTTTATGTTTTCTTTTGCTGAGGCATTTTAGATTCTTTAATCATTCTCTTGAACCCTTATTCTTGTTTATTTCTCAAATAGTTCAAATAGTTGGTTCCAGCATGATTTATGGTTTTCCCTGCTTGTCTGCTACCACTTGAAAACTGTTTTTGAAGTCTCCCTTTTAAGTACCATTATTTACAGTTAGCCAAGGAGGTTTTTTTTTATCATACCCTTTGTTCCTGCTTAAATAATTGTTTCAAAGGTCTTTATAGTTGTAATCATGCATTTTTAGGCGTTCCCTCTTCTATGACTACAATTATCAATGAATCTTTCATGTTTTCTAATTCCTTTGAAATAAAGTCTTTGAGGAAATAGGGTGTTCCCCGAATCTTAGATTTCATTTTAAAAGTTGTCTTGAAGTCATTATTTACTTAAAGTGTGGTTTGTAGAATTCATGGTTAGCCCTGTCTATCAAATACCTGTTTATGTTCAAGTTATGTTTTGAAGTTCCCTTTGTTGAGAATTCAACTTCTCTTTTCAAATCATTAATGTCCATCTCATTCACAAAACTAAAGGATCCTATGGCCAAGTTAGATTTGCCCTTTGATATCCCATATCCATTGATGAGCTTGTTACAACTTTTTCTTGACTCCATTGCCCAATGAATCTGACACTTCTTCTTTGTATTTATACTTCCTCGACCTTTCATGTTCTGTTGTACCAATTCGACCAAACAAACACTTGCACTTAATAACTAGTCTAAAATCAAATACTTAAAAGCAAACAATACATACCTTTGTAAACAATTTGAGAGATCCCTCTCTGAGAACAGGAGGACTAGATCCTAGAACTCTAAAGATTGGTTTTGATGTTGCCTTGTCTTTTGGTTGGCCAATATATCAAAACACAAGACCCCAACACTATCCAGATTTGGTTTTCATAGAAAAAATTATCACAGACAATGCTGCTTCTTTCAAATATAAAATAATGGTTGATTTCTACCAAAGTATCATATTACCTTGGGTAATTCCACTGCCTACTATCCTCAAGGAAATGTATTAGATGAATCCTCCAACAAGAGCCTTGTCAATATTATCAAAAAATTGTTGGAGCAAAATCAGAAAATCATGGCATAGTAAGCTTGTTCATGCTTTATGGGATAATAGATTAACCACCAAAAAGTCAATAAATATGTCCCCCTATCAGCTGCTTTATGGCATGGATGCAGTCTTCCCAACCTCTTTAGGAGTTCCAGTCATGAAACTCCTCCAAGAAGTACAATCTGAGGAAAATGATATGCAGAGAAGGATAAATCAGCCCATTCATTTACAGCAAACCAGAGAAGAAGTGTACAACAGAACACAAACAATCGAAGAGAGTATCAAGAAATTATTTGACAAGAGTACTAAAGAAAATTATTTTCAAGTTGGAAATGTAGTTCTTAAGTGGGATTCTAGAAGGGAAGAAAAGGGAAAACATGGTAAGTTTGAAAATCTCTAGAAAGGTCCTTACATTATTCATTCCATCACGGGTCATAATGCATTCTTTCTCAAAGATTTGAATGGGGAAGATTTATTTGGAAGTCTTGTCAATGGGAGGATGCTCAAGCACTATTTCTTCCAGGAGTCCCAAATTTCAAAGTTATATTTCTTCCACTGTGGATAACATTGCTGTTTCAATTTGAAAAAAGAAGAAAAACACAAAAAAATAGAAAAAGAATTGAGGGCAGATTCAAAAGAGGTACAGCCCCATACCTAAAAAAGAGAAAAATCTAAAAGTGTGCAAGCTTAAATGCCACTACCAAAAATAACACCGCTATTTTATTCATACAGCCTAATCATGACTAAGATAAATTTCAATTTTTTGCTTATAGGTTAGTGAAGAATATTTTTCAAACTGTTTAATCTTGGCTTATCAGTAGAATAGATTGGGATAGAAAAACAGTTGTTCAAACAAGCTTAAATCATGAACCTGTAAGCTTGATGAAAAATTGGCTGTAATATGCTCAAAATCTGAACCAAGAGAAAAGAAAAACAACTCTAAAAATATTAAAATCAGAGCTGAAGAAAGAATGAAGGATGTCTTTTATTTTTCAGATCTTAAGCCTTCACATTTTTGTTTCATTTTTTCTGCAAATAAATTCTATGTGCAGCTTGTACATACAGCCATAGACACCATAGCAGATCAAAAATTCTAATCCTGATTTAACTATGTTTAAATTTCCTGTTTTAGAAATAGAGAATAAAATCTGTCAAAAGCTTAATCTTGACAGATAGTAGCTTAGGTAGAAAATAAAGAGTTCAATAGTTTAATCTAGACTCTTGGAAGAAATAAGGAATAGGATTAGATAGTTTGTTTCTGTTTTCAAAAATAAAATGTCAAAGAGTTTGCTAGTTCAAATGCACTCAAAAAAGGAAGAAAAAATTCTAGGACAAAGTAAGATTGGGTAGGTAGAAATGTTGTTTTGAAGAAGTCACATGTTGCAGATTGATAAAAGTTGTCCTTTTCAGAGAAAAATCAACAAGAAATTAAGAAATCTGCCCAAAGGATAAGGCACTAGTCCGCTGAAAGCCAGAGATCTATAAACTGAGGTTCTGGACACCTAAAAGGACAGTTTTCCTCCCCAAATGGAGACACTGTTAGTCATCCATAATTTTGACTTTATCCAAAGAGACTAAATGTAACAAACCCAGATTTCTAGAACAAAGTGGCAAGAACATTATGAATTCTAGAAATCTCAATGCCTTCATCACTTCAAATCCATTAGTCTAGTGAAATCTTCATCTATGTCTCCTAAAAAGGTTAGCTTATTGTTCCTTAGCAGTGTTGTTCCCTAAGCTGTTGTTGTTGTTCCTTATTTAGAATCGTCAAGAAACACTACTGAATAAAAAGAGATAGGCCAGTTTTTTTTCCATCATTTGCTAAGCCCATTTCATTCTTTTCCCTTTTCATTTATCCTCCATTTTCCCCAAAAACCCCTTTTAAATCATTAAAAAACCCTTTTATGGTTTAAAAATGCCCCTTTTCACCTATCGGAACTCTTAAAATTGGCCTAAAAACCCATTTTTGCCTAAAAAGCAGTCTTTTTCAATTAAAAATAATAAGTCCCCGAGGGCTTAAAATCTTTGGCCCCTTTCCTCCAGATGTCCGATCGCTATGACCAAGCGCCCAAACCCCATCGCATCGGCCTTCCTCTATAAATACGCTTTTTCCTTCGGAAATTTCTCCCCACCGATGCGATTAACACCCTACCCTTAGCCCCTAGTCACATATTCCCCCATGGGACCATGCCCCAGTGCCAGGTTATTAGCCCCTCCATCGCATCGCAATCCCCTTTTTTTTCCCTCCCCTTTGTATTCTTTCTTTACCAATTTCCCGACTCGATAAGGCCCTTCTCCCTGGCTCCTAGTCGCCTTATCTTTTACAGGACCACTTCCCGGCGCTTTTCCTTAAAGCCCCTTTTTCCCTTTCTTCTTCTTCCCCGCGTCTATTTTATTTCTTGACAGATCTTTGCTGTCCATCCTGACCATCCAACGGTCACTGTCCTTCCCCTTCACCATCCAAACTCCCACCCATTTATCCCGCCGATTAATCCACGCCGTAGATGTTATAAGATCCAACGGTTCTCATCTAACCTGACAAACCAACTCCACCGGGGCCTACCATTCACTACGCAAACCCCTCATCCAATCACTTGCTACCACCTGGTTTCCACTATTTCCCCTCTTGCGCACCTTTCCCATCGTATTTCTCTCTCGACCGTTGGATCCACCCCTTCTCATCCAACAGTCGATATCGCATATCACGTGATTTCTGCATCCGAGGTTTAACAACCAAAAGTGGCACGAGACCGGTGGTATTTCAGAGGACGCGTGGCGCGATATAACTGGATCGCGTTCCCTCCAAGCTAAACCACTTACCACCCGTTTGTCACGCGAAAACTGCCAATGGTTTTCCAAAAACACTTATGCCCATTTTCGCACCAAAATCCATTTAAAACCATTTTTTTGCCCTCCACCATTAAAACCCTTCCTCCATGCATTCCTCCCCTATGCAACCTCCTCCGCCAGCCTCAGAAACAATATTTCCGACCTCACATGGTTTTATTAACATTTTTTTTGTCTTGTGTAGGTTTGATGGTGGTTTTAAAGGTAAAAACCCTTCCCACTGTTTGTGAAGGGACAGGGTCGAAGATCACCATATTTTGAAGATTGATCAATGAAGAAAATAAATTCCCAGGGCATAAATCCAGGTCTTTTTATCAAAATTGCATGAATATTTTTTATTCAGATCAAACCCCCACACATTAAGGTCCTCTATCCACAACAGCGAAAGGAAAAGCACAGTGAAAGGAATAAAGGGTTAAGGAACAACAATGATGCGCTATAAATACCAAGAGAAAATTTGGCCGAAGATACAAAGATTAAAGGTTTAAAGATGAAGGGTTAAAGGCTGAGAACCAAAGAAAAAAGATTAAAAGTTAGTCCAGACAACAGGAAAGGTTTAAAGCAACAAATATAGAGGAGATTGAAGATAAAATATTATGCATGAAAGATGAAGGTTAAAGGTTAAAATACACAGTTTAAAGGTTCGAATCAATCGTAAAAGAAAAAGGGGGCAACAATGTCACATTATGAAGGCCAAATACATCATCAATGTCTTAAAACATAGTTAATGATGAAGTAAAGGCAAATTAAGCCCAAAGAGCAGTTTTTTTTTCATTAAATAAAAAAGACTTAGGCTTGGAGATAGCCTCGAATGCATAAAGGGAGCAGTTATTCACTTAATAACTCAAAATGGACACCTTTCACTTACTTTATGTCTCAAAGGGAAAATTTGCAGTTGTTACACAAAAAGATATTTTAAAACTATCAGATAGTTATTGTAAAAGATAGAAAAGAGCCTCAAAGTCAATATTTTTAGCTATTTTATCCTTAGGAAGTAAAGACAGATTTAATACATAGAGAAGTAGTTGAGAAACATTCCTTCCTTATTCCTTGCATGGTTTTTAAGGACAGGAGTGCATTTACTATGTCATTAATAACATTTTGAACCCTAGATAGTTCCACCTCCTCATTTGCAACATAAATACTACATTCGAACTCATTGTATGGGGGCATTTGATAACTCTTTGAAGTAATACATAGTTCTGCTAAGATTGAAAATAAATTGATGTACTGGAACCTGTGGATGTTTTAACCTATTTGTGGATGGAGAAAGCTCTGTCATTGGATCCCTAAGCTTGGCTGTTGGTGAAGTATTCTAATATTTTTATGTTTTTCCTATTTTCCATTCTGTTTTCATCATCTCTTGCTTCTGGTAGAGTAAAATTTTTAGGCTAAGAAATGTCTCTTAGAAGCACCTTAGACCTATTTGCTCTTCACTGTCTTTATGTTTTCATCTACTGAAGGTTTTATTAAGTAGTTTGATTTCTTTTTCAAACCTTATTATTGTTTATTTCCTAAATAGTTCAATACAGTTGCCTCAAGAATGATTTATGGTTTTCCCTGCTTCCTTTTTGCTACTTAAAAACTGTTTTTGAAGTCTCCCTTAAAAGTACCATTGTCCAAAGTCTGCCAAAGAGGTCTGTTTTGATCATACCCTTTGTACTTGCTCAAATAATTGTTTTGAAGGTCTTTATAGTTGTAATCGCAGATTTTTAGGAGTTGCCTCTTCTATGAATGCAGTTATTTGTGAATCTTAAGTGTTTTATTATCCTTGAAAGTGAAATCTTTGATGAAATAGAGTGTTCCTCGACTCTTAGATTTGATTTTGAAAGTTTGTCTTGAAATTATTATTTACTGAAGTGTAATTCATAGAATTCATGGTTAGCCTTGTCTATAAAATACTTCTTCATGTTTAAATGATGTTTTAAGTCCCTTTGTTGAAGAGTACATATAATTAAGGATTCTTAAATTCCCTTAGTTCTACTTTTCATTCTAAAAACCCTTAATGTTCGTTTCATTTCACCTGAAATCTTTGTTGATCTAATAGCCAAGTTAGATTTTCCCTTTGATATCCCTAATTCATCTACAAACTTGTTACCATTTCCACTTGACTCCATTTCCCAATAACTTAGAGATTTCCCTTTTCTATCTATGCTGCCTAGATCATCTTGTCCCACAAAAACAATCAAACAAACTCATGCTTAATAACTAGCCTAAAATCAACCTTTTTTAAGCAAAAAAGTCATATCTTTGCAAACATATTGAGAGATCCCTCTCTGAGACTAGGAGGGCTAGATCCTAGAGCTCTAAAGACTGGTTTACATGTTGTCTTGTCATTTTGTTTTCCAATCGGCCAAATCATAGGACCACAACACTTCCTATATCCAGCACCAAAATGTGAAGTGATGGTTGCAAATTGAGGAACTATAAACTGCTATGGAAAGTGTCATATATCAAGCTAACCATGGGGGGATATGTTTTGAATATTCCAATGCTCTCCATTCCAATGGGTTGTGTTGATGTTGTACTAGGATTACAATGGTTAGAATATTTGGGGACGATAGCTTTTAAATTTCCAGGAATTTTCTTGAAAATGTTTTGGGAAGGAAAGGAAGTTGAATTATCGGGGTTTCGTAGGGTAACTGAGAAATATAAGATGCTAAAATATCATGAAAAAGCTTTTGAAGAAATAAAAATGAGGCGTAATTGCACAATTATGCTCACTACAGGTTCAAACATCGAAATCCTCTATTTATCCATATCTCGAAAAATTCTTGGAAAGTCATTCTAAGGTGTTTGAGACTCCCAAAGGCCTCCCACATATTCGTGATCATGATCATGCTATTCTTTTGATTCTAGGAAGTATTACTCCAAACATTATGCCTTACAGATATCCATATGCGCAAAAAAGCGAAATTGAATGTATGATTGCAAAAATGCTAGAGGTTGATATAATTCAACCTAGTCAAAGTTATTTCTCTACTCCAGTAGTATTGGCGTACAAGAAAGATTGGTCATGGTTCACATGTTTGTATTATAGGGAGATCAACATACTCGCTATTAAAGATAAATTTCCCATTCCTATCATAGATGAATTATTGGATGAATTAAATGGGGAAATTTACTTCACCAAGTTGGATCTCCGTTCGGGTTATCATCAAATTAGAATGAAGACTGAAGAAATTCCAAAAACAACATTTATAACTCATGAGGGTAATTATGAATTTTTTTTCATGCCTATTTGTCTTACCAATGCACCTTCTACATTTCAAGGGTTCATGAATTCCATTTTAAAACTATTCCTTAGAAAATGTGTTATTATTTTTTGATGATATACTAATCCACAACAAGACTTGGAAGGATCATGTTCACACATGTTGACAAGGTGCTCAAACTACTGGAGGAGGAAAAATTACATGCAAAAACTTCCAAATGCTTCTTTGGAGTACATGAGGTGGAATATTTGGGTCACATTATATCTCATGAGGGTGTTAAGGTAGACCCTAACAAAATTAAAGCCATTAAATAGTGGAAAATCCCCACAACCTTAAAGAATCATCAAGGATTTCTCGAGTTAATAGGGTATTATCACAAGTTTGTTAAGAATTATGGGGGATTAGCAGCACCTCTAACAACATTATTGAAGAAAGATGAATTTTCTTGGACTCTAGAAGCAACGAAGGCCTTTGAACATCTTAAAGACGAAATGTGCCAAGCACCGGTCTTAGCTACACGAGACTTCACAAAAACCTTTATTGTGGAATTTGATGCCTCAGGTAATGGAATTAGTAATGTTTAATGCAAGGAGGAAGACCCATTACTTTTTAAAGTCATCCAATCAAAGGAAAGTATTTACAGAAAGCTAAATATGAGAAGGAAATGTTGGAAATACTACACACACTAAAGAAATGGCGACCTTACCTAATGGGAAGACACTTCAAGGTAAAAATAGATTATGATAGTCTTAAATAATTTTTGGAACAAGGAATATCTTCAGAAGATTAAAAAAAAATGGGTCACAAATATGTTGGGTTATGACTTTGAAGTCATCTACAAAACAGGGAAGCTAAATGTTGTTGCAGGTGCACTCTCAAGAAAGGATGAGGACATGAAGGCATTGATTTGTGTCATTTCTATTATCTAACCAGATTGGATAACTGAAGAAAGGGAGGAGTGGAAGAAAGAAGAATAAGTGTGGACACACATTCAAAAATTGCAGCAAGATCCCAGTGTATCTGATACATTTAGCTAGAAAAATGATTCATTTTGCTGCTAATATCGCTTATATATTTTTAAGAATTCCCAACTAAAATAAAATATTATTTTGGAATTGCACGCCTCTCCCTTAGACACTCGGGATTTTTAAAAACTTATCACATGGTCAAGCGATATTTTTTTTGGGATGGCCTTAAATCATATATTCTAAATTTTATGGCAGAATGTTTGGTGTGCCAACAAAATAAATTTGAGACAATTAAGACCTCGGGTTTGGTACAACCTTTATCAATTCTGAGTCAATGTTGGGAGGATGTTTCAATGGATTTTATCACAGGTTTACCCAAGTCCGAAGGAATGAGTGTTATCATGGTGGTAGTTGATGGACTTACCAAGTTTGCATAATTTTGTGCATTTTCTCAACCATTTAAAGCTACTACAATTGCTACTGCATTTATGGAAATAATTAAAAAGCTACATGGAAACCCAAATTTTATTGTAAGTGACAGAGATCCCATTTTCACTCGAAATTTTTGGATGAAATTATTTTCTTGTTTGGGTACTCAACTAGCACATTTCTCATCTTATCGTCCTCAATCTGATGGGAAAACTGAGATATTGAATAAATGTTTGGAATAATATCTTCGTTTCTTTTTATCTAATAAACAAAAAAATGGGTCAAGTGGTTACCTCTAGCTGAATGGTGGTATAACACTTCCTTCCACACTGCAACAAAAATGACCCCATTTATGGCACTTTATGGATATCATCCACCATCCATCACATCATATTTAAGAGAAAATTCTAAGGTTCAAGTAGTGGAAGATAACATAGAGCATCAACAACAAGTTCTCCAACCCTTAAAGGATAACCTAACTTTGGCGCAGAATCGAATGAAACAACAAGGAGATCAACATCGTAGCGAAATATGTTTTGATGTAGAAGACTAGTTACTTTTAAGACTACAACCATACAAAATGTCCCTCAAGAAATCTAAGAAGGATAATTAATTATCACCAAAGTACTATGGTCCTTACAAGGTGTTGCAAAATATTAGTACTATGTAATACAAATTGGAGATTCTGGCATCTTCCCGAGTGCACCTAGTTTTCCATGCTTCATGCTTAAAGAAGGTTATAGGTGAAAAAATCCCAATTCAAAAAATATTGCGAGAAATTGAAGAGGAAGGAAAAATCATATTGGAACCTGAAGCAGTCATGGAAATAAGAACTCAACAGCTACGCAATCGATCAATTTCAGAGTATCTCATCAAGTGGAAGAACTTACCTGTTGAAGATTCCACATGGGAGGATGATAATTTTATATAGAAGAATCCAAAACTACTCAAGCATTGAGGACAACACATCTTTGAAGGAGAGGGGCATGTTAGGTCCCTATAGTACTAGTGTAGCCCCTTATTGTTATTATTAGTGTAACCCTCTTACTGTTGTTGTTGTTCCCATGTATTGCCCATAGTGTTATTATTGTGCCCCATAGAAGCCCATTATTTTTATTGTTGTGCCCTTACATTATTATTGTTATTTAGGCTTTGATTATATTGGGATCCCTTATATTCCTATATAAATAAAGTAGATTTTTGTTATTTGAATCACCCAAGAATTGTTCATTTATGTAATGTAAAGGAGGTTTCCCCCTTGAAGAGGATGATTTATAATTTGTTGATATATATCTTCTTCTATTTTGTGAGCTGGTTGCATAACACAAGGGGACACCGATAAGTTTTTTAAGTTGAGAAAAGTTTTATGAAGATAAAATTTAATAAGAAGTATATGTTAACACTTGAAAAATTGTAGATAAGTTACGATTCCTATTGTTCCAAGTGAGCAAAGGTTTGATGTTAAAGAGTTCGATAGTAAGATATTGAAGCACACATCGTGCATTGAAACCAATTTAGAGATCCCTCACACAAATAAGAGAAAGTAGCAATCATTGTATGGTAAATTAGTAAAATACTCAAAAAGCTTGTAAGAATTGTGGAAGCTAGTATACCTATTACAAAATGGAACAATTGTGGAATTCTAGATTCAGCTTTTTGTTAACTCATTCTACACAAAAAGCAATGAAAAATGAGGAAGATATGACTCAAGAGGTCGTAGAATGGAAAAGAAGCATTCACGCCCCACTAGCTCCTTATAAACACTAAGGAAGGCTATGAAATCTACATTTTTGGCAATACATAGAGCTCATGAAAAGCAACAACAGATAGCATGAAGACAATTTGGAACAAGTATGTAGCAATGCATCATAAACACATATCTACAAACTCAAATAACATAAAAGAGGCAAGATAAACACATAAATACAAACTCAATTGAGATAGAACAGATAAGATTAATTGATATAGTATATAGAAATTTGTGTTGTTGTTTGGAAAAACACACAACATTTATATTATAATTTTAGAAGGAAAAAAAATCCTTTTTATCTTTTGAATGAGAAAAATAACCTTGAAGTACACTGGAATATTGTTCCAATTCCAAATATTGAAAGTGGAACCCAAAAAATAATAATGTTATTTTCCATCAATTTAAGGTCAAAAAATTCCATAAATGAGATGAAAGGAATAACGAAAAATTCTGAGAAAACAAAGTCTTCCAACTCTGCAAATTGAGCTAACTCTAATTTCAATTTTCCAATAGTTATATGAAAATTTAGTGCATACATTAAGTAATGAAGCATATGACATGTGAAGGTTATTTGATCAAATCAAGGATAAAAACTGAACAAGACGATGGAAAGTGTGGATATTTTTGTATATACACTTCCAAAATAATGTAATCCTTTTGATTGAAAATATTAAATATCTTACACCAAGTAAGGTAAAGTGTGGAAATACAATTTTGAAGGTCCACAACAACCAAACACAATAAAAAATTCTTATAGTGGCTAAAAATATCTTCATTCGCAAATATGATTTTGTGAAGTTTTGAGAGAATGGGCCATTTCCAAAACCACCAATGCACACAGTAATTAATATATAATATTGTTAATTGCTTAAATCCTGGATAAAAAATGAATGAATGTTTTTTTCGTTTGTATTATAGAATAACTGTAGGCAATTAAGTATAAATTTCTTGATTACCACTCCAACATTAGAATGAAAGACAATTGCCTAAGATATTATGCACTAAAATAACTTATAACATAGTGCAATACATATAAATTTAGGTCTAAAGAAAAGGAAGTCATGTAAGGTGCACTAGTATGGAATAAAGGTTGATTGGAGCTTATGAAACAACACTTGAATTCTAAATAAAAACATTTTTGGTTATTTCAAATTATGTGGAGTTACTATAGCATTACATTAGACCATCTGAAGTTATTGTCTCTATCATTTTCTTTTAGGAGATACAAATCCATATAATGATAAGTTTTTTGTTGATATATGAAATGTTTTGTTTTACATAAAGAGATTATTTTTCAACTTTCTGAAAAGAAGAGAAAGACACACAATAACTTGAAATATAAATTACTGACCAGTTTCTTTCAGTACCAAGGGGTATGTTGATTGTACACTACACAAGTTTTAACCAACTCAATAAACGCTTAAATCGCCCAAATTTAAAATTGAAGGGTTCCAAATTATGAATTTAAGACACATTTTTTCAGGATAATAGTTTAAACTTAATACACTATGTTTGTATTATTTAAAAATGGCTAACAAAAACTCTGTTATGAACAGTGATAATTTAATGGAAAAAACAAATCAGCCACAATATTAATGAAGTAAGAGATTATAAGTGGGAAAATCCCCTACATGATCACAAACAATGGGATAATATTAATTCTGCATCTTTGCTGTGACTGAAGTATCTTTATGGTTTCATCTTTCCCTCCCCCATTCAAAAAGGGCAGGGCATGTTAGGCAGACATGGAAGAGAATGAGGATTTCATGGAAATCATTGATTTCCACCAGCATACCGTCCCTGATGAGAAGAGAAAATTTCTTGGATCAAGGTGTTTGTTGATGTCGGGCTAGAAAAGTACTAGTTCCCTATATCTAAAATGCATAAGAAGGGGGAATATTGAACAACTGTGAAAGAGATGGTAGCCAAAAATTAGTGTTTGGTAGTGTTCACTTCCCCAAAAGGAAAAGTAAGTGTTACTTTCTTCCTTAACATAGTTTAAAACCTAGCAAGCTGACGTAGCAAGCTGCAACAATATTGCGTACACATAGGGACATGCCAATGAATTTGTCTACTACATTGAACAAGCTCACACAAACAAAATAAGGCTCCCACAATCTCAAGAGAACAAGTATGATGAGTATATGACACAAAATTTAATTGTGAAGGTAGGGCTCTAATATTACAGGAGTTTGGGAGCATACCGGGAAGTTTTTAAGAAGTTTGGGTGGAGTATTGTGTCGTAAAATGGGAATGTGGAGCCACATATGGAAAAGGTTAGCTGATAAAATACCCATCATAGTCTTTGTACAAGATATGTCTTCCAATAATCCGTTGTACCACACATCAGATGGCTCTAATGAAGAATATAGAAGATAGGTATAGTCTTAAAAATATGTTCACAACACTTTCAGAACAACAAAATTAGTAGATCTAACCAATTTTGCAGACATTATGAAGAACATGGATAATCTAGTGATGAGAACTGAAACACTTGAGAGTTAACTTAGACTTTTTGGCCTAGATCGCATATTTAAGCTAAGACACAAATATGGTATATATAATTGCATTCACTCTTAACGATAGGTTGAGATCCTGATGAAATTACAGAGCACGGGATCAAATCGCTTATGAAAGTCTCACTTTATATTGGAGATCCAAATTTCATGTCCATGGAAAAAATTTGGTGGATACTATTGGAGGATTAACTTGTAGATGCATATTTCACACAAATTTTGGAAGAAAATACGAAATTTTCTCCCATGTATATGTATCCATGAAGCGAGATGGGGCAGCTCGATTCGGAGGAAGGGTAGATTGAGCAAATGCGCACCAGTGAGGAAGTTAGGCCTTCAAGAAGTCACCTTCGCGGGCCATGAATTCTCTAAATATATATTTAGTCTTATCATTTCATAGCATCCTTAATGCAAATGAGTAAGTAAATTTAATGTAATGAAGGAATTTTGGGTGGAAATAAGAGTTGAATTGGTGATGAAATACAAGGTAACTAGATTTTAACAGACTAGAAGTAATATTATTCTTATTAAAATATCCGGAAAATTAATTAAATTCAAATACTATATCATTTAATTTTGTTGAGATTGAAAAATAGTTGATACAAATAAATTTATTCAGATACTATATCATTTAATTTTGTTGAAATTCAATAATAAATAATACAAAACGAATTGATTAAAACACTCATGTAACCAAATGAGAAAGATAGTTTTATATATCTATTTTTTTTCCTGATCACATCCTCTCTTATTAGTTTCAGTATTTAAATATTATAAATATTAAAAAATCTAACCATTCTTCCAAATTCACCACATTGTATTTTGATGGATTCATACAGATCCAGGTCTTCATGAAAATTTCTTATATTCCTAGTATGAATGAGCCTTTTTTCAATTTCAAACTAAAATGACTCAATCTCAAACAAATTAAATTTACAATAATTTAGGAATGCCAAACTCAAAGACTTCACAAATCCTTTATAAAGGTGATGTTTAGTAACTTCAAAAGCTACTATACATTTCTACAACATCAAATGCATATACTATATTCCTCATTGTATGACATAAATGCATACATTATATTCCTCATTATATGAATATGTCATTTTTCAATTTCAATATTATGTACTTCAAAACCTTTACATTAACTCCATGTAAAAGACTTCTGAACAAATTAATTATAAACGTGATTTTTAGTAACACCAAAATCATTATCTATCAATGAAACACTAAATTCAATTATTTCAGTAACTCTTATTTTACTTGAATATATAATATCAAGGCTTGACTCTATTTATGAAGTTGTACTTTTTTCCTTGTTTTAAAGATTTTCCATAATCTTGATACACCTTAGCTTCAACTAACCATAGATGTAATCAAATGCAAGCTTCTAAAACAAGTTTTTCAAAACAAAACATAATACATTATTTAAATTCTAATCCGATGTCAAACTAATCATGCAACATGAAAATATTTCGGAAAAATTCAAGAAATATGTATAATGTGTATAAGGTAAGGGAAGACATAACTCTATTCTTAAGAACTCCAGTGTTGATTGCAGAGAGAAAGAGTTTCATTCTCAGTTAACTTGTCAGTTAGATCTCAACAAAAAATTAGGGATATAACTATATTTTAATTAACTTCTAATTTCTAACTTTTCCCTTAGACATCAACATAACTAACATCATCATTGAAATCATATGTTTACAAAAAATTAAGGGAAATAAAACTTATTTTATGGCGAAGAAAAGCCTATAACTGCAAAATATCTTACAATGTATTCAATTATAAACAATATAGCATTGTGTTAAATTTAAGACATGATCAACAGGGAACTGAAGATTCTATAAAAGTGTACGATGTGATATATACTGGATGATATATATACATATATACTTGACAATGAGGAACTAATCATATATAAAAATTGGTGCATGGTATCAACAACACTAATTAATATTTATTATTCTATCAAGATGTGAAATTTGTTCCTGTGAGTCAAATCGTATTTTCCTTTGTGCGTCTCTTTCATGGCTGTGGATAATTTTTTGTAGAAGTATTTTTATCTTTTGAAGCAAGATAATATTTGGTCATAGACGGTAAAGAGGTAGGGATTGTGAAAGCATGATTCTATATTGTATATATTGTAAAGCAAGTTCTTGTTGTTGAATCTCGCGGAAGTATTCATATAGCGTGCATAGGTATCTCGAATCCATATTTGTTGGTAATGAAAAAAAAAGAGATAATAATTGTTAGTGGAAATGTATGTTAAGAGTAGTATTTTTTTTCTTTAAAAAAAGTAAGAAAATATGATTTTTTTTTCCCTAAAAAGGTTTAGAACAATATGTGATTAGATGAAATAATAAGTAATTGTAAGTCAAAGTTGGTTAATTAGCAAGCGATTTTTACCATGGGTAAATTTAGAGGATAGGGTATATGGTTGATTGAAGTATGTATTCTTGTAGGGATTTTGATGCCAGAAATGATTCTTTTTTTTGTCTACTTTTGAGATATGGGTTCTCTTTAATACGTGAGAAGCATGAGAATGGAAATGTTGGTTTGATCTGGAGGTCCAAAAACAATATGAGTCTTGATATGGCAGTAAATTTTAATCCCTGGCGCTCTTTGTTTCCAATGTCTATAGTTTCTCTATATAATGTCATACCATGTGATTTATGTATTGTTAAAGCCCATGTCATTCGAAGAGGCAAATGTCACCCTGAACCTCTTGTAATGGTGGAAATTGGTACACGTTTTGGATGTGAAAGGTCCCATGGTGTCCCTTTGTATTGATAGAAGTCAACCACCATGAAAGACGACAACATTATAGGCTTTGAGTTAGGTGGATAAAATATTGAAAATAATTTTCCAAGTGCACCATTAACAAGCCCTGAATTGACCCATGAGTTGTTGGTAAGTATAATTTTTTGTTCATTACATAAGAGGACCTCTTTATCTAAATTTTCAACTTCTGTCGTAGTAGACAATTCTTGTCTCTCGTGCTCTACATAACATATTGCAATTGGATTGTTCAATGTTTTTAACATTAATTTATTATGAAATGAAATTGAATATTTCGTTACATATAGGTTCATGGAATATTCGCACACTTTATGCTCTTCATGTGTGAGATATGAGTCTGTCCTTGAGATTTGAAGATTCCAGTATTCTTGGGTATGTGTTCCAGTTATGAGATTTTTGAGGAGCTAACAGAAAACAACTTGGGAAGTTCTTTCTCCTTGTTGAATAAAAATAGTTGAAATTATAATGAATGTGTTGAAACTACTCCAGAGTGCATTGCCATATCATTTTTTATCATAAAGAGGAATTTCTTTCAAATGTGGTAGCTGGCCGAAATATCCAACAAGAATAATTGAGTGATTTCCAAATGGTGTATTTTGTTTAGAAGGGAATGCTTCTCTCAGGCGTTCATCAATACAGGAAAGAATTTTTTGACCGATGAAGCTCATTTCATCAATTAGAATGTACTTTATATGGCGAAGCTACTCTTGGAAGTTTAAAATTGATTATCCTTCAATAGGATGCATTGTTTGCACAAGGATGTGAAGGCCAGAATGGATTGTAAGAGAATTTATGTTGAAAGTTTAAACTTTAGTAGGTGCAAGTAGTAGAAACAGGTTTTTGTCTAGTGGAGATCTTGCAAAGAATTCCCTTTGTAGAAAACTAATTAAATGAGATTTTCTTGTCTCAACTATTCCCTGGATGATCATTCTGAGTGGAGGATTTGGTGAAGTGTTTTAAAGTGATAAAAACAATGTCAAAAGCTATATTTTGGCTAGGAGAGAAGAAGTGATTTTAGTGTGGGCTAGGAAAGTGATGGTGTTGGATTTGGGTAGCTAAGCAGTTGAATTCAACACAACGTATGGCAGATTCTTGTAAGTGGAGAGGAATAGTAGTATGTGACCAATTATGGCTAGTATCGAAGTCGTGATGACCAAGCATTTCAAGGTCATCAACTTCAATATCATATCCTGAATGGATTTGAGCAAGGATTTTTCATTAATATCCTGAATGGAGTTGAGAAAGGATTCATCATTCATCGATGTCAATGGATTCAAGAAGGGATGTTGGTTGACATAATTGACCCTATTTTAACCCTACCTTTTTCCTAACTATGCAACCTAAACCTTCATTTCACAATTAAATTAAAGCCTTTACACATGATTCTTGGTCTTGTGGTTTTGCTAGATATGGATTATAGAGGGTTATGATTCATCAAAAAGGGTTGAATAGGATATGATTATTTGTAAATTATCCATTTAATTCCTTAAGGCTTGGAAATTTAATGTCATTAATAAAAATTAGAGTTTGGTTGGTGCAGATCTGCAGTTCCTGTATCGCTCGCTGATTCCTGTACCAAATAATCATCTGACCGTTTCATTTCGGGATACCTCCAAGAATATCACTTTTGTTGAAGAATGACACACACCTTTCACCAAGGATTTGTTCCACCTTCTGCGTCAAGCATTAGAATTTTATGGATACTAAATATGAAGGTTGGTTGTTGTCCAACACATTTCTCTGCTAAGTTTCTCATTACGGCCAAGAGATGAGAATTTTCATGTATAAATTAGGGATTCTAGGATGTAGGTAGCTAGCGATACTTTGAAGAACACTAATAATTTCTGGTTATATATATTTTTTGTAATATTATATCTCCCTGTCTCTCTGGGCTAACTGTTAGGTCCCTATATCACTAGTATAGCCCCTTATTATTGTTAGTGTAAACCCCTTATTGTTATTGTTGTACCCTTGTAACCCCCATTTTGTTATTATTGTGCCCTTAAATTATTATTATTAGGTCGGCTAGGATTACATTGTGGCCCACTAGGATTACATTATGGCCCCATGGACTCCTATATATAGAAAGGAAGTTTTGTGAATTGTATCATCCAAGAATTGTTCATTTATGTAATGTATTGGAGGTTGCCCCCTCGAAGTGGCTCATTTCTAAGGCGTTTATATCTCTTTTCTTCTCTTTTGAGTTGGTTACACAACATTTGGTATCAGAGCTTTGGGATTCTAGGGTTTCGCTGCTCCAAACAGGTCATCGTGGCATTTTCGCTATAACTTTTTTTTCTACGAAGCTTCAGAAGCTGAAATTTTTAGGGTGCGAAGCTGAAATCTTGAGGAAGTTTGTCTAAAAATTTCAGAGCTTGGTTCGCAATATTTTCGGAGATATGATCTGTGGAAGTTAGGTCTTGTTTCAGGCTCCTCAACAAGTCATCATGGAATTTGCGCTATAAAAAATTTTCTACAAAGTTTCAGAATCTGAAATTCATATGGTGCGAAGCTGAAATCCTGAGGAAATTTGTCAAAAAATTTCAGAGCTTGGTTCGCAATATTTTTGGAGATATGATCTGTGGAAGGTAGTGATTTTTCAGGCTCCTGAATTTCATCTCAAAGAGGTGATCGTGGGAAAAGTTCAATAACTCTCTCTCTGAAGATTGGATTGGAGTGCCGTCAAAATTGGTCGCAAGCACACGGCCTGTAGTTTCTTGGATATTAATTTCAGAGACAAAGAACAAAACATTGACACGTGGCAAGTCGTACATGTTCGCTCTACTGAACCAGTCCAAAATTAGGTCATTGTGGGAGATTGGACACAAATTTGTCTTGGAGAATCCAAATCAGGTCAGACCTGTGGCATTTGAAAGAAGCTTCAGAGGGCTACTACAGGGCTGAATTTGAGATATCGAAGATTTTCAATTACAGATATAATTCAATTTCAATATCGAGCTCCTAAAAGCTAGTAAAAGGTGTGTATTTTTTTTTCCGAATTACATAAGTCTTGTTTGAAGAATCAAGTTGAATTGATTCCAAGGGAAAATTGTAGAATAGATATCAATATTGGATTTTAAAATGGCCCCTAAAAAGAATTAAACACCCATTAAGCCTTCAGAAGGCTCTACTATGACTCATGAAGATGAAGAATTGCAACATGATCTATCAAAATTACAAGAGCAAATGCAACAGTTTTCACTCTCGCAAAAAGCAACAAAAAATGAAATGCAAGTTTTGAAGAAAGGCATGGAAGTGAATATGGACGGTTTGAAGAAAGGCATGGAAGCTAAAATGGATGGCGTGGAAGCTAAGATGGATGGCGTGGAAGCTAAGATGGATGACATGAAAGACAACATGGAAAACATGAAGAGTGATCTAAAAGCATACATGGAAGGCTTGATGACAAGCTTAAAACCAAAAATGATTCCTAATGGCGGAAATATAGGAGAAGAACCTCCTGATGAGAACAAAATAAATGTTAATCATGATTTCATAAACTTGAATGTTGGCGGGAAGAACCACCATATTCCAAAAATGGATATGAGGAAGTTTGATGGAAAGGATCCTATAACATGGATACTACAGATGGAGCAATATTTTGATCTCCATAACGTGCAAAACACACAAAAGGTACCCATTGCAACTTTACATTTAGAACAAAATACATTTGTATGGTATCGATGGCATTGCTCCCGTAAAAAAATTGTCACTTGGTCAATTTTTACGGAGGAAATGATAGCACATTATGAGGATACAAAGAGCAACACCTTCTTTAGCCAATTGATAAATCTCAAACAAAAGGGTTTAGTGGGGCAGCACATTGAGGACTTCCAAAAAATTGAATATAAGGGTAACTGATCTTACAGAGGAACACAGGATTGATCTCTTCCTAGGCACTTTAAAGGATAACATCCAACATGAAGTTCGCGTTTTGGAACCCGATTCATTGGAGAAGGCATTCAGGTTGGCAAGAAACGTTGAATGTAAAATTATGGCGACAAGGAAGCCTACCACTCAATTCTATAAAGAAGGAAGTGTTGCTACGCCTAGATTTCCACAACCTACAAGGTTGACACCACAACAATTGGAAGAAAAAAGAGCAAAAGGGCTTTGCTACAGTTGTGATAGCAAATACACTAAAAGTCATAAGTGTGCTGAGAAGAAATTATTTTACATAGATTGTGAAGAAGAAGAAGAAAATGAACAAGAAGAGGATATACACCAGGAACTACCCCTAGAAGAGGAAGAAATGAATCCGACCATATCGTGTAATGCACTGGCAGGAATTACCACTCCTCAAACTCTCAAGATAGAAGGACATATAAAGAAGAAAAGGGTAATAGTGTTGATTGATTCCGGTAGCACCCATAATTTTATTCATTATAAGGTAGCCAAGGAATTAAATTGTTTCCTATACCCAGCACCAGAATGTCAAGTGATGGTTGCAAATGGAGGAACTATAAATTGCTCTGGAAAATGCTATAATATCAAGCTAACCATGGGGGAATATGTATTGACTAGTCCAATGCTTTCCATTCCTATGGGAGGTGCTGATGTTGTACTAGGAGTACAATGGTTACAATCTTTGGGGACGGTAGCTTTTAATTTTCAAGAACTTTTCTGGAAATTTTTTTCAGAAGGAAAGGAAGTCGAATTACGGGGTATTGAAGGGAAGCCAGGAAGGATAATAAGCTCTAATGTCATGACAAAGCTTCTAAAGAAAGAACAACGAGGCGTAATTGCACAATTATGCTCACTAGAAATTCCAACATCAAAATCATCTATTCCTGCAGATCTCCAACAAGTCTTGGACAATCATTCCAAGGTGTTTGAAACTCCCAAAGGACTCCCACCTATTCGTGATCATGATCATGCTATTCATTTGATTCCAGGAAGTGTTCCTCCAAACATCAGGCCTTATAGATATCCTTACTTCCAAAAGAGCGAAAATGAACGTATGATTGCAGAAATGTTAGAGGCGGGTATAATTCAACCTAGTCAAAGTTCTTTCTCTGCTCCTGTAGTATTGGTACACAAGAAGGATGGATCATGGCGAATGTGTCTAGATTATAGGGAGCTCAATAAGCTCACCATTAAAGACAAATTTCCCATTCCCGTGATTGATGAATTATTGGATGAATTACATGGAGCAATTTATTTTACCAAGTTGGATCTTCGTTCAGGATATCATCAAATTAGAATGAAGACTCAAGATATTCCAAAAACAACATTTTGAACTCATGAGGGTCATTATGAATTTTTGGTCATGCCTTTTGGCCTTACCAATGCACCTTCTACATTTCAAGGGTTGATGAATTCCATTTTCAAACCCTTCCTAGAAAATTTGTGCTAGTATTTTTTGATGATATACTAATCTACAGCAGGTCTTGGAAGGATCATGTTGAACATGTTGACAGGGTGCTCAAACTATTGCAGGAGAAACAATTATATGCAAAAAAGTCCAAATGTTTCTTTGGAGTACAAGGGGTGGAATATCTGGGTCATATTGTATCTCACGAGGGTGTTAAAGTAGACCCTAACAAAATTAAAGCCATTAAGGAATGGAAAGTCCCCACAACCATAAAGCAGTTGTGAGGATTTCTCAAGTTAACAGGGTATTATCGCAAGTTTGTTAAGAATTATGGGAGAATAGCAGCACCTCTAACAACATTATTGAAGAAAGATGCATTTTCATGGACTCCTGAAGCAACTAAGGCCTTTGAATGTCTTAAAGAGGCAATGTGCCTAGCACCGGTCTTAGCTACACAAGACTTCACAAAAACCTTTATTGTGGAATGTGATGCCTCAGGAAATGGAATTGGTGCAGTTTTAATGCAGGAAGGAAGACCCATTGCTTTTGAAAGTCGTCCAATCAAAGGGAAGTATTTACAGAAACCTATTTATGAGAAGGAAATGTTAGCAATACTACATGCACTAAAGAAATGGCGAACTTACCTAATGGGAAGACACTTCAAGGTGAAAACTGATCATGATAGTCTTAAAAACTTTTTGGAACAAAGACTATCGTCAGAAGAACAACAAAAATGGGTCACAAAGATGTTGGGTTATGACTTTGAAATAATCTACAAAAAAGGAAAGCTGAATGTTGTTGCGGATGCATTCTCAAGAAAGAACGAAGAGGTGGAAGCATTGCTTTGTGCCATTTCTATTATCCAACCAGATTGGATAACTGAAGCAAGAGATGAATGGAAGAAGGACAAAGATGTATGGATACTCATTCAAAAGTTGCAGCAAGATCCTAGTACATCCGATACATTTAGTTGGAAAAATGATTCCTTATGGTACAAAGATCGCTTATATCTTTGTAAGAATTCCCAACTAAAACAAAAGATTCTTCTCGAATTGCACACTTCTCCTTTAGGAGGACACTCAGGATTTTTAAAAACTTACCACAGGGTGAAGAAAGAATTTTTTTGGGATGGCCTTAAATCTGATATTCAAAAGTTTGTGGGGGAATGTTTGGTTTTCCAATAGAATAAAGTGGAAACAATTAAGACCCCGGGACTTCTACAACCTTTATCCATTCCAAGTCAACGTTGGGAGGAGATTTCAATGGATTTTATCACAGGTTTACCTAATTCCGAAGGAAAGAGTGTCATCATGGTGGTAGTTGATAGACTTACCAAGTATGCACACTTTTGTGCTTTATCTCATCCATTTAAAGCAAGTACAGTTGCTACTACATTTATGGACAGAATTCAAAAGCTACATGGAAGCCCAAGGGTTATTATGAGCGACAGAGATCCCATTTTTACTGGAAATTTTTGGACGGAGTTATTTTCTCGTTTGGGTACTCAATTAGCTCATAGCTCATCTTATCATCCTCAATTTGATGGTCAAACTGAGATAGTAAATAAATGTTTGGAAGGATATCTTCGTTGTTTTGTATCTGATAAACAAACACAATGGGTCAAGTGGTTACCTCTTGTGGAATGGTGGTATAACACTTCCTTCCATACTGCAGCAAAAATGACCCCATTTATGGCACTTTATGGATATCATCCACCATCCATCACATCATCTTTAAGGGAAAATTCGAAGGTTCAAGCAGTGGAAGATCACATCGAGCATCAGCAAGAAGTTCTCCAACTCTTAAAGGATAACCTGAATTTGGCACCAAATCGAATGAAACAACAGGCAGATAAACATCGTAGCGAGAGAAGTTTTGATGTAGGAGATTGGGTATTTTTATGGCTACAACCATACAAACAAATGTCCCTCAAGCAAGCAAAGAAGGATAATAAATTATCGCCAAAGTACTATGGTCCTTACAAGGTGTTGCAAAAGATTGGTACTATGGCATACAAATTGGAGCTTCCTCCTTCTTCGCGAGTACATCCAGTTTTCCATGTTTCATGCTTAAAGAAGGTTATAGGTGAAAATCTTCCAGTTCAAACAGTATTGCCAGAACTTGATGGGGAAGGGAAAATCATATTGGAACCTGAAGCAGTCATGGAAAAAAGAACTCGACAACTACGGAATCGATCAATTTCAGAGTATCTCATCAAGTGGAAGAACTTACCGACTAAAGATTCTACATGGGAGGATGAGAATTTTATACAGAAGCACCCAGAGCTACTCAAGTGTTGAGGACAACACTTTTTTTGAAGGAGAGGGGCATGTTAGGTCCCTATATCACTAGTATAGCCCCTTATTATTTTTAGTGTAAACCCCTTATTGTTATTATTGTACCCTTGTAACCCCCATTTTGTTATTATTGTGCCCTTAAATTATTATTGTTAGGTCGGCTAGGATTACATTGTGGCCCACTAGGATTACATTATGGCCCCCTGGACTCCTATATATAGAAAGGAGGTTTTGTGAATTGTATCATCCAAGAATTGTTCATTCATGTAATGTATTGGAGGTTGCCCCCTCGAAGTGGCTTATTTCTAAGGCGTTGATATCTCTTTTCTTCTCTTTTTGGAGTTGGTTACACAACACTAACTTAGTGGTTTCACGGTGTAATTTTGTTGAATACTTTGAATAAAAGAAGGAGCTAATGCCAATATTTTTCATTTTTAGTTCTTGTTATTATTTGTAATGTTTCCTTCACGCAGTTGATTTCAGAACTTTCATGAAGGGAAACACATTGGTTGGCTAGGTCCCAACTAACCCAGCTCATTCTCCCTCCATTTCAAAGTGTGTTAGATCTAGTATTTTGGTGTGAACATAGTAATTTTGTTTCCTTTCTTGAACTTGCAGATTAGTGAAACCCTTGTAATGGAATGGAACATTCCAGTAGATGAAAAAAACATTCTAGTACCAGAACAGGGTATTTCAATGCAAGAACGAAACTCAGTTCAGTACAGGAACGTAATTGTTCAGGTATAGGAATGAGATATTTATAAGTAAAGGAAACAAATTTAATCCGTATAATAGAAAAATATCCTTTATTTTTTCTTGGAATTGAAACTCAATCATAGGAACATATTTTATTTTACAATATCTTTCTAAGATTGTTTACAAGACATGCTTTAATTTATTATGTCAGAGGTTGGCAAATATTTTCTTTGATTCCAATACCTATATTTTCTTGGTGTTTTTTTACTGAAAGGTTTCCTTTACAATTCAATTTATTTTTTATTCTGCAAATTTAATTGGTGGAATAGAATTAGAATTTGCAAATGTTAAGACCATAATTTTTTTCCATTTCCTGTGCTATGCCTTGAAGCTTACATAGCCTTGGTTTAACAAATTAAGTGTTGAAGGAGTTCACTGAATTGTAACTTCGACATCCAACATTTGTGCGCCGTTGTCAGGGAGGCGTTGAAATAAATATGGTAAAAATTTTGATTTCTTTTTCTGCAATAGTGGTAAGTATGCTCTTATTTTTTCCAATGGAGTGTGCTTCTATTGTTTGAAGGATTTTATTTGAATTAATTCGCGTGCTATCTTTTTTTTTCCTGTAGCATTTGATTGAGTTTCTTTCAACAATTTTTTTTTAATTTGGTTATTTTCTGGTTGATTTATTTTAAATGTATGATTAAAATAGGTAGGGGTCCGAAGCCCAATAAGGGTCGAAGAAACACTGATAAATCTGAAATCGTTTCTCACGTTGGGCCTTTTTTTTGCAGGCAAGAGGTCTAAGAAAAAACAAACCCAGTTTGCAAGTACTGCTCATTTGGAATATAGAAGAAGTAGTTGGGGAATAACACAACCCGAGAAGGGGAGGAAAGGGACTAGTGGAACCCAAAATACCGATTTGAGACACATTCAACTTTCACATTCTGTTGAGAGAGGTGCAATTAGGAGGGGAAAGTGGTAGATCACAAGGACCATGCTGAGGGACTGGTGTGAACTATCTAAACGTGGAATAGTCCACCTTTGGATTTTCGATTGTGGACCTGGATACAATAGTTCAGATGAATAACATTCCAACATTTTCCCTTCTTCATTTCCATGGTAAGGTACATGAAGATACATATTATTTCCTATTCGAATTTTATATATTGTGTAGGAGTTATGATTACTCTACAGACACCCAAAAGCTAAAACTATTTCCTGCAACTCTCAAGGATCCTGCTTGACTCTGGTTCATGGGACTAGGAGGAAATAATACACCCTCTTGGTAACAAATGAATATAGTAATTTTAATTGAATATCATGAATATTGAAAAACAAGAGAAATGTAGGATGATATCTTCAGTATTATGGAAGAGGATGATGAGACCTTAGAAGTTTACTTAGAGAGATTTTATATATTCTCCAAAGGTTGATGGGATTACTGATGATGCTAGGAATAATTTGAATTTATTAGGACAAGGGGATATTGCTAAAAAAATTGATCTGATATTTGTGACTTGTGCAGGAAGTTATCATGGAATCAATCTAGATCCGCTAGAGGAACTCGAAGTAAAAATATCAAAATGGGATCTACAGATGCTATGATTATTGGTTTGGAAAATAAGGTGAATAATATGAAAACTAAAATTATGAATATTGTTAGCAAACAAATAGACTCTTTAAAATTTCATCAAAAATTAGTAGTAGAATAAGATTCATTGTCCATTTATTGTCCAAATGTAGAAAGAAACATATTTTATGTGAATTTCTTGCAAATATTAAGGGGGATAATAACTTTTTGATATGTATAGGGAAAAATCCTACCGAGGAATACCCTTTGATACTAGGATTGAAAGCATCATTTGAAGGAGAGAATCAAGAAAATGAGCCATTGAATTCTATGGGAGCACAGAAACCTTGGCCTTAGATAAGTGCAGGTATGATCCTTGAACATGCACCATATTTTTATGTTTATAATAAGGCAACATATTACTATCAAAATTTAAATTACTCTCAACCTTAGTAGCATGGCCATCAATTTCAATATGGACAATCACCCTCACCTTGGAAACAAGTATGGAGGGGAACACCACACTCTCATTACTCTTATCCTGCACCTGCACAGTCATGTCCTACTACTTATGCACCTTATCCCACGACAAAACTTACGTTACCATCCTTACCACAACAGAGTGAGACCATGCCACCATTATCATTACCACCACCTTTTCAACCACCTCAACTGCCTTTGCAACCAGTACCAAATCCAAATAATAAAGCAGTGCAAGTGATTAATTATATTAGAATGCTTCATTTCCCCATTTATCAGAACATGAAATTTAGGGTTAAAGACCTCCAATTGAGATCGGGAAGGGTGATCAATTCAGGATTAAAAAAAAATTAAATAAAAATTAAATAAATAAATAAATAAAACCTATGGTGATTATTGAGGATAAAAGTGAGGAGGAAACTCCCAATAATTCGAAAAATGTCACCATTAGACCCATTCCCACACACTCACAACCCTTACCATCTTCTTAAAGTTGACCTCCCTTTCCAGATAGGTTAGTTATGGAGAAAGGTGACCCTACCCCTATGTCTAGCTTGGCTTTAGAACTTATAAATATTTGGATAACGGTTCCTTTGCTTCGGCCTATTAAAGAGATTCCCATATGTACTAAAATCATTAGGGAACTATGTCTTAAAAATCCAAGGAGGATGAGCCTCAAACCATTCAATTTTTTGGGAGAGAAGCTGAGTTAATGACATGATGTGTTCAAATGGAAAAATATACCGATCTTGGAAACCCAGTTGTTTCTATCTAGATAGGTGATTCCCTTGTCCCCCATGTGATAATAGACTTGGGAGCAACCATAAATGTCATTACTAGGCAAACCATGGAATAACTTTGGTTTCTTCACATTCGTCCTACCCCTATTGTGCTTGAACTTGCTGATAGATCTAAACTCAAGCTAGATGGTGTGTTAAATGATGTGGTTGTCTCAATTGATTCTTGGGAATACCCAACATATTTTAGTGTGCTTCAGCCGAAACATCCTATCGGAGGAGATTCCTTGATTTTGGGACGACCATGGCTTGCTACAGTAGATGCTTACATAGGATGTCGCTATAGTGATATTTATATTTCCCATGGAGATTTTAGGAATAAATTCACCTTGTACCTAATGAGCTCCATCATTTGACATATTTGGAGGGGTTAATGGTCACCTTTTTTCCTTATTAGATCTCTTTTTCTTGAATTTTTATTATTATTCAGTTTTATGATGCTAGTATATGTGGTGATTAAGGCTAACATACTCTGAGTGCCTGACATGAGGTTGAGTGCATAAAAACATGAATTATTAGAATTTCTATAAGGATTTTATCATACAGACTTGGAGGAGACAACAAAGAGAAATTATAGGAGAATTTTCCACCCTACTTAACTCCAAAGGTAGCCGAAGGATCCCCAAGGATTCTCTCCAGCAATTCAAATTCCAGAGGCAGCCAAGCAACTCAAAGAGCAGTGAACCCAATATTTTTTTATTGGGAGTCAAGTGGACTCAATCACCAATTTCTAGGGAGTTGTTGGTAGCTTCCCTGTAGAATAATTAAAGTAGAGATAGAGCTAGGAAGGGGTCGATTCTAGTCGGACGTTTGTCGCAATCTATTGAGCTTTTTATTTTACTCAGTGATCAAACTTTCAGAAATGTATGAGGCTATTCTTTTATGAATTGAGCAGACTGATTTCATTTTACTAATTTAAGTTTCAGAGATATAGGTTTGTGGGTTAGGGCCCAATCCATGTGCCTCAACCTCTCTATTGTATTTGTTCTCTACTTTCTATCATTCCATTAGTTCTGCTTCTGATAATTTTGTTTATGTTTCAAGTTGTTGTTTATTTTTGCTTTCATTGTACTGTTGTAGGTTTCATTTTCTTGTGAGTAATATGATAGAGGAGAAAAACCAAAAAGTTGTGGATTAAGAACCCCTTCTCATCTCTTTCAATAGAGCTCGAGGAGGGCGAATCATCCCATAGACCCAAAAATGGATTTCTTTTCACTATTATCAGATTAAAATTAGAGTTGCATTACCATTTTTTGGTCATCCTTTGCAGTGTATTTTTATGCATTTGTCTATTTCTTTGCGCATAATTTAGCAGGGTGATTGCAGGAATTATTGCTAAAAATCCCAGAGCAGCTCTGTGGTGCTTCTCGCTTCATTTTCCATTTCTATTTTCATGCTTCCAACCACATCGATTATGCTCTATTCCCTCCTTGTTTCATTGCAGTTGTCACTCTTTTTATTCAAAAAATGCTTGAAAACCATTTAAATTTTGACCTTCGCCTTTCCTCCTCAAAATTCCCGCTATCGCATTTCGCACTTCGCAAACTTTTATGAACAACACCTCCGCTACCCATCCAGTTTTGTGATATTATGAACTGCTATATCACACTTTGCACTTTGCATCATTTTTATTTTTCCTTTAAGACTTATCGCTTCCAAACACCAATTGCGATAACTCCGCCGCATCGCAAATCACATTTTTCATCTTTTATTTGGTTCCTTTTAAGACTTACCGCCCCAAAATCCGATTGCGATATTCTATGTACTTTTCCACCGGTCCCACCGCAACATCACCCAGCTCATTTTTCACTTCAACTTTTTTTTGAACAACACTTCCGCTACCCCTCAAACTTTGCGATACCGCATTTCGCACTTCGCAGCTTTTATCCCGTTGCATTTCGTACTTCATAGTTTTGCCCCATCTCACTTTGCAAATCACACTTTTTAGGTTGTTCTTGTTAACCTTCATCACTCCAAACGCTAATTGCGATCACCCTCCATCGCAACTCCACCATCGCACTTTTTAAATCATTCCGCTCCAAAGCCTTTTTGTGCCATAATAAAGTTTTAATCAAGTTCAAACCTCTCTTTCCACTTCTAAGCTTAGTTTCATGTGTTTATCCCTCCATTAGCACATATTACACCTTTCTTCTCCAAGCTGCAACTCAATACTTTTTCAATTAGAATTAAGTCATGGATAACTTAGTTGCGTGGATAAAAACATGGTAGATAGAGCATAAGATAAGAAGGGTGTGTTTAGGTGATTGGCGAAGTCAAGTGTGGTTTAAATTAGTTCCTTTCTACAATTTAAATTAGTTTCCTTTCTGCCATTTATTTTCAGAAATTTAATTTATTTTCCTTTTTTCATTTCCTTTTTGCACATTAAATTAGTTTCATTTCCATCATCTCCTTTTTTCAAATTAAGTTAGTTTCCTTTCTATCATTTCCTTCTAGCAATTTACTTTTCACTTTTTATCATAGTTTAAGAAATAGCACCCTTTCATAAAGAAGAGGATGACATGAACAGAATGCATATTCTGTGTATATAGCACTATCACCTCCAAATTTGTAAGAAGCTCAGGTTGATAAAGTAAATTAGGGCAGCCCGTCGGAGTTACAACACTCTTGGTGCAATACCAGGGCTCACTAGTACCCACTTGCTAGATCCATTCAGGAGCTTCGAGAAAATTTATGGCTAGACTATGATAGTAGTGATGATTATAATCAATATGTTTCTTTGATTCATCAATATATCGAATCAACCCAGGGGGGTGAGATTCAGGATTTCTTGAATAATCTAGACACAACACCAAATTTTGATTCACTTTCTCGAATTTTTAGCCTAGATTTTCAACAGAGCTACGACTCCAAACCTCTTCCATTACAGAGTTTAGCAGCACCTGTTAGTACTCTTATTGAGATTAGTCCAGGAAAATCTCTTCACGTAACTTCAGACTTGGACTTATCCCAACAAGTGCAGCTTGTGAATTTGTTATGAGAGCAACTTGGTACCTTTTCATGGATTTATGAGGACATGAGAGGCATCCCCCCTGAAACATAAACTCGTCATATTTATATCAGGAGGGAGCCTCACATGTTCGACAACCCCAAAGGTGCATGAATCCTGCACTAAGAGTGTAATATTCCCAAATGGGGAATGCAACAATATAAGAAAGATAGCCAGAGAAATAATGCAGTTCATCCAAAGCAAAGCAGAAGGCCAATAAAAACGCTCTTCAAAAGTATTTATAGCAGCAAAATAGATGTAAAATGAGGCCCATAAGATGCATATATGGAAATACAAGTCACCATTAGAAGAAAAACCTCAAAAAGAGGTGTTACAATCACATGTATGGATTGAAAATGCCTTGACAACGTTATTTTATTGAGAATACAACAACTGAAGATTACAGTTTAGATCTAGAGCATATAAGTGCATGAAATGTCAGATCTATAATAGATCCATACACTATAGAGGATCCTCTTTCAATCCCCCTTGGGGTTTCTAGCAAAACACCATGTGCATGAAGTAGATCTGAGATCTAAGTTAGAGAACTACAAAAATATTCAGATATTCAGAAGTATTCAAAAACATGTGGATCAGATCTAAAATGAAAAATGTATAGATCTCCTCCAGTGTATCTCCAAAGTGAAGGGAATATCCCCAACACATGAAAACCTGCTCTACAAATGGTATGCCAAAACACCTTGCATCATCACCTATAGGAATAACGTAGTTCTAAAATAAATACAGCGCTGTGAGGTTTAGAATAAGTTTGGTCACCTTCCAAGATCTGAAAATGATGCTCAATATGTTCAATACTCTCTTTCCAATGGAATAGAATACCTATCCATTGAAAAGGAGCACTGAAATGGTCTAAATCTGAGTAGATCTAGCCTCCACTTGCCACAACTTTCAAAGACAACCAAACCCTCAACAAGATCTGTGTTGTAGTTGGAAGAAGAAGCTTGGCCTTCAGCCAGGTACTGGACTATGTAATACAAGACTCTCCCAAGAGCTTCTCAATGGGAAGAGGTGGGATTCCCGATCAGGAACACCCAATGCTAAACAACATTTGCAATCTAGGCTAAATAGCCAAATAAAGCTTGTATGTCTAAACAGACAATACTTCAGAACATTGATATCATTCAACAACCTTTTCATGCTGCCATCCTCTTCCTTTTATAAGTTAAGAGCTTGTAAACCATAAAACACCTTCAATGAAATAACTTCTTTCACACAAGCCATCTCCATCTAAAACTCTGTTGTGCCTCATTGATGGCCACTCCTCCAAGACAGCACTGTAGATTTGGTCATGGTTGACCCAGTCAAAACATCCAACCCCTTTCACACCTAAGGGTGCTTGCTTACATACCCAAGATTTAGCCTTTTTCACATTTGGCATTGATTTATTTGTTGTTTAGCAGTTTTATGATCCTACTTTACATTTTTATTCATGAAAAAAAAAAAAAAAAAAAAATGAATATTCCCATTAGCTTAGGACTAATTGGGAATATTACAGTCCTCCCCTCCAAAATGTTTCTTGTCCTCAAACAATTGATAAGGTGAGTGTTGCAACTCCTCTACTCCTCCATTGGTGACACCATCATATAAGAAGCTTCCTCCATTAGCTAAGTGTTCACCAATCCATCCCTCCATGAATTGTTCCTCCAAAGTTCTCATGAGATGTAAATAGTCCATCCCATGACGAGACAATAGCTCAAATGAAACAAACATGGCTAGCCCAATGCTCTCCTTGAAACATGCAGCATAAGATACATAGAGAGTTTCCATGCCATAAGGTAAATGCATACCTCCCACCCTCCCTCCATACATTCCCATAAAAATTAAAACTACATCATCAATATATGGCAGCAAAACAACATACATACAAATAGAAATTTTTGCATATGGAGGTGGATCATAGTCCCACATGTGGAACGAGCGCAGTGCATCTCCTCTCTGCATTAGATCTAGATGTGGTAATTGGTTTCCCCACCACTTACTTTTTGTACATGTTATCTCACTATGACTGAAAGTGAGATATATTTGGTGCCTTAGGGAAGCATCCATCATGTTGCAAAATCTCCCTTTTTCCACCAGGGCAGAGGCCATATTTAGAAATAGCTTTGGCCCAAGGTTTGCCATGAATTTTATAAGGTAAAACATCCCTCCTTGGAGTCATGGCCTACATATAGAAAGTGGAAGAATGCAAACAATAATAAAATGAAAAATTATTTACATGAGCATATTTTCCACCAAAATTCCTCCTTAAACAAATGGATTGGTACATAGATCTATCCCCTTCCTCAAAAGGAGAAAGAGATGGCTGGATTAACTTTATAATAGAGCTAGGTTGCTGCTTCATATCCGCATGGTACATGCATCTTTGACAATGTTGATATAGTTCTCCTTCAAATCCCTCCCAACAGTAGCTCCTCAAGATGATGTTGTTGAGCTTCATAGAATAAGTGTGGCTGAAACAGAACTCTTCATAGGCCCTTTGTAGTAACTTCTCCTGGAGCTTGGAGGCTCTAGAAAAGAATATCCTACCATGATCATAGATGACTCCATCTTGGACTGAATAGCCCTCATCATGCAACAAGTCATCAAGAATCATGCATGTGTGAATATCCTTGGAATATTCCGCCAACAGTTGGGATTTCCATTATGGATCTAATCTCCCCAACAATGAAAGCGTTGATAATGTATCAACTGAAATTTTTGTCATGTTGTTGCTCTTCTCCTTGACATCTCCCATGCCAAAGGTGTATGTTGGAAGGCCATACCTTCCATTTCTCTCCTCCTTGACATCTCGCATGCCAAAGGTATCAGATGGAAGGTTGCTATTTCTTCCTTGCTTCCCTTCTTGCATATGCACATGATCAAATGAAAAGGGAAGTTCTTGGAAGTTAGTCTCCCATGGAAGGCTATCATTTATCCAAAACCTCCTTGGTCTTGATAAAGTATTCATGTGTGGCCACCATCTCCTATCATGTATGGAAGATTTCTCTCCAAGTGAGATTATTTTCTGAGTCTCCATAGCCAAGGATTGTCCCCCTTGCCCCATGATGGCATCCTTCTCTAATCTTGCAACATATTTTCTCAGCACAATATGAAATGAGAGAGTGGACAGTGGTGATAAGGGGAAAATATTTCCCTCCTATTTGAGCTTCCCTAACACTCCCAACGCTCTATTATGGTCTTATAATGATCCCTTCCTTCTTGTATCTATGAATGGAGCATCAATATGTGAGACATATTTCACCAAATCTGAATCAAGTAGTCTCCTTGGGGGAATGCCTCCATGTAATGAAACATCAAGGCCTAGAACATGCTGTAAATGTGAGTGGACTGATTTTTCCCTGCTTTCACTACACAAATCATCCTGCTACTTTTGTACATAAACTTCCTGAAAAGGATGGGTGTATATGTCCCCAATCATTTGGTGTTGGTCCTCCTTCTCATTTCTTCCTACCTTCTACAAGATCTCACAATATAAGGTGATTTTTTTAAATGTAATTAACCCATGTACACCCAACATCTCCTTAGTGTCAAGAGTCTTGATCACAAAGGAATGATCTTTCATAATGTGTGTTCCTAAAATTGTATGCAATGTTGGAACACACTTCCTCCCTTGTTTTGTCTCATTTTCTATCATCATAGACAGATGTTGCTCATGCTCTTCATATGTAATATCCCTTGGATATTCTTGCAAAGATACAAGAGCCCTTTTGGTGGAAGCAATTATTTCACCTCCATCTCCAAAT
The DNA here is from genome assembly GCA_034641835.2 of Pinus albicaulis. Classification (NCBI taxonomy): domain Eukaryota; kingdom Viridiplantae; phylum Streptophyta; class Pinopsida; order Pinales; family Pinaceae; genus Pinus; species Pinus albicaulis. The sequence continues at coordinate 780,892,772 of CM076576.1, read as the reverse complement.
AAAAGTAGATCTCCTCCTGTTGTTGTTGAGCCTCAAAATTGTGCTTTCCTTCACCTCATTTTACCTCATTTTCCCTTATCCATTTCTATCTTAAACCCAATTGATCAATAAATATAGTTAAAATTACTTCTAGAATGATTTACATGACTGACTTGTTGAATTTTGTGATTTTTGCCATTGTTAAGCATTTTGACCGGAACTAGCTGCAGAATGCAGACATTCCGTAGCTAACCGGCGATTCTGCAGCTACCTTCATGTTTGAGTATGTTCCAGGTGGCATCTTGAGAAAAACCGCATATGGGCATGATCCACGTCCTGTCTACATGGTTCGTTGCTCATCATGGAGGAAGAAATGGATTCTGGGTACGGTTATGCACGTGGGAACACATCTATGAAGGAAGACTCCTACTAGGACTGTCTCAATCCAGATGTCTTTTCTTCTTCACGTAGCCACCTCAAAGACTCCTAACATGATTCGGATAAGGAAAGACATTATTCCTAAATTGTTGTAATTACTTTATAAACTCTTGGGATACCGAGAGCTATGTTGGAGATTTTATATTAGATTTGCTGCTAGATTTTGTTTAAAAACTCTGTGTTACGTCCTTGAAGACACAGAGTGTTATGTTCGAACTATTGCATCGTTAATGGAGCAGACAAAGTTATTTTGAAGGCGTGATTTAATTTGAAGTTGAATGCCGTCAAGTGGTAGAGGGCCCCTGCCTCTTGCACGGATTTCTTTTGCGTAAATTAGATAAGTTTTCCTAGCTGCCTATACGTTTTGCATTTGAATTGGTAGTTGTTTTGTTTTAGCTACTGTAGTCGTATTCATTCTAGCTCTTCCACAAGAAGACACTCTTCCAACAGATTAAAATAATGAATGTTGAATGACTATGGTATTGTAGAATTAGGAGTTGAATTTATAGTTGTTTTAACTAGCTACTGTAGTTATATTCATTCCAGCTCTTCCACAAGAAGGCACTCTTCCAACAGATTATAATGATGAATGAAGAATAGCTATGGTACTGTAGGATTTAGTTATAGTTTTTGCTATTCACTATCACAGTTACACTTGTTCTCATCACTCTTCCACAAGAAGAAACTCTTCCAAGACATTCTTAAGAAGTTCAAGAAATGACCATGATAATGAATGATTTAGTTGTGTGTTTGTATGTGTTTGTACTAAGTGTCATCTCTGATCTTGCTCTTAAACGCTTGCCCAAGACATCATAATGACGAGTAGGGTATGGATGTGATAACTTAGTTTTTCATCTACTTTCAGTCCATTTGCTTTCAATTGCATACAAGTACACAGTCAGAATTGTTCTACCTCTTCCAAAAGAAGGAACTCTTCCAAAATATCACTAATGATGAACAAACAGATTGTGTAACTTCATAGATTAATGCATGTTAGTATAGTTAGAACAACTCCGGAGTTTCATTGCATTTAATTCATGTTCAGTTACTTTGTTTCAATTTTGATGATGACTTATAGTTCAACATTGTTCTAGTTTAGTGGCATCTTAGGTTCATTCTTAGATTAACTCACTACACTTGCATCTCATATTCAAAATTGTCATCCATTGCACAATAAATTACTTTAGTTGTTAGGATTAACAAGACAACCTTCATTATTCACAAACATCTTCTTGTTCTAAAAACTACAAATGATCTATAGCCATAGGAACAGAAGACAACATCACTATAAGGTCTGAAACCTCTCTGTAATTTCCTCATCATTTCATAAACAGAGCTCTTCCTCAAAAGAACTATTTTGAACAAGAAACCAATAACTCTTTGAGTATAGGTTCTGTGACATTCAATTAAATTGCAAAATAGAACTAGGAATTAATCATAGAATAGAAAAGCTTAGGACAAAGTATTGCATCATTAGTGTCTAACTGATTAGTTAGAGGATTTGCATATTTAGTGATCATTTCTCAAGTTTAGTTTGTGTCATTTGCCTAAAAAGTCATTATCAAGCTTTTGCTTTTATTTAGTCATAGTTTAGATTCTGCTTCAGTGTTTTCAATTGCATTTGCCATTCCATACATTAGGCTTAACTCTGTTTTTGACCACCAACTTCTTTCCAGTAGTTTTCTAGACATTTTCATTGTGAGCATAAAACATCAAAAGACCAAAAACATCATAAATCAACATAAAAGACCAAAAACATCACAACACACTACACACAACGCACTAGGAAACAAGCACCTAGGTACATATGGTACACTTCACTTCAGCAGTTTACAAATCATGGTTGAAATTTAAATGAGCTCAATTTAGGAGACTAGACTGAGACCCAACATTTTGGCGCCGTTGCCGGGGAAGTGAAAACTAGGTAACCTTTGTTTCTTAGCATCCAAAAACAATTTTATGCGTAGGGAGAGAGATTCAAGGGGAAGATTTATAAGCATCAGAGGCAGAAGTTTGACATCTAGAACACCACTTGTTTCATCTAGATCCAGAACTAGTACACCTTCAACTCAAACCCATCTTCCATCCTTTACTGATCCTGGACTTCTAGAAGATCTAAGGTCACCTATTCCATCAGAGAAACCTTCCACTTCATCCGCTGAACCTGCCATAGAAGAAGATCTAAAGACTCCTGTTAGGGACACAAATCTTTCTACTTCTACAGGAGAGTCAACCATGGCAGAAGAAGGAGGAGGAGGAGTTGTTAATGGAGAACACACATTATTTGGAGGAGGTAGAGGTAGAGGTAGAGGTAGAGGAGAAGGAGGAAGAGGAGAAGGAGGTAGAGGTGCAGATGGAGGAAGATGGAGAATAGGAAGCTCTTTTGGGTTCCCTATACTTGATGAAGAAACCAATACAACCATGAAAAACATTTCACCTTCTGTCCTTCCGAACTTCTATGGACTTAAAACTGAAGATCCTGAAACTTTCTTATTCGAATTTGAAGTGCTGTGCAGGACTTATGACTACTTACAAGATGCTCAAAAACTGAAATTATTTCCTTCAACTTTGAAGGGAGCAGCATTGAAGTGGTTTATGAGTTTAAACAGTAGTTCTATTAGAACATGGGAAGACATGAAACAAGCATTTCTAGAGAGATACTTGGATTATTGTATGCCGATTAATCATAAGGAAGAAGTGTTCAAGATGTTACAAAAAGAATATGAAAACTTAGAAGATTTGTTGGAAAGATTTAAATACAACATAAAAAGGGCACAAATGGAAAACCTAGATCAAGACACTTTAAAAGCTCTTTTGTTGAAAACCATTAGGGATGAATGGTTGGATATCCTTAACATGATGGGAAAAGGGGATATATCACAACTCACATTACCTGAAATATCCGAGTTATGTATCAACCTTTCCAGAGGGAAATCTAAAACTGCCAAAGGTCCAAGAGATCCTGCTCTTGCAAGGGCAAGTAAATCTGCTTCTGGGACAGTAAGTAGATCAGAAATAGGACATATGCTTGATGATTTTAAATCTGACATCTTAGGGAGTCTTAGTGAAAAAATAGACACCCTCAAGATACAAAACAAGCAAAAGGCTGAATCTAATGCCTTGGCAATCTTTTGTCCCAAATGTAGGAAGAAACATGCCTTGAGAGAGTGTCCTCTAGATGTAAAAGTTGTAGAAACCTGTGTTATTTGTTCTGAGAAACATGAGACCAAGAATTGTCCTTCTCTTCCTGGTCTCAAGGCTGTTTTTCAAGAAGAAACTCCTACAGACTCCACGGAATCTCTTAACTTTGTATCTAGAAGACCTTGGCAGGGATCTCAGACACAAGGATTCCATGATCAAATGTATAATCAACCTCCACCTTGGAATTCTTGGCAACAACCTTGGCCCCAATTTCAAAATCAATCTCAAGCTTGGGCACAAGGATCACAAGGTCCCTATGGAAGATACTCTCCATATTATCAGTATCCACCATCCTATCCACCATATCCACATTTTTATCCTCAAAATTCCCAACAAAATTTTCCTCAAAATCTTCAACAAAATTTTCAACAAAATCCTCAACAACATCATCCGAACCAATCTCATCAAAATCAACCACTTCCACTACCATTTCCTCAAAAATCCAATCAATTTCCAGCTCAGCCCATACCAAACCCCAATAATAAGAACCCTCAGAATACATATATGATAGAAGGACAACAATTTCCAACTTATTTAATTACTCCTCTAGACCTTAGTGATGTTCAACTTAGGTCTGGAAGGATACTTGAGAAGAGGAAACATTCTATGATCATACAAGAACAAGATAATTCTGAGGAAGACTCCCTACGGGTTAATAAAATTCTTGAGGAAGATACATCCTTTCAAGACCAAAACATTGAAAAACTGAAACAAAAAGATCCAATAAATCCAACTCCAATATTAGAGCAACCATCCACATCTACTTCTATACCTCCCTTTCCGGAAAGACTACAAATTGATAGAGGTATAGAAAAACAAATAATGGTGCCTAATTATGATTTCTTAGATGAATTGAGGAATGTTTGCATTAAAATTCCATTATTGCAAGCCATCAAAGAAATCCCAATTTTAGCCAAAACAATAAAGGAGTTGAGTATGAAGACAACAAGGAAAAGAATAAGAGAAACCAAGAAAATTCAACTGGTAGGACAAATAGCAGACATTATGATGGGTAAGATTACTATTCCAAAGTACCTTGACCCAGGAAATCCAGTTGTCAAAATTCACATTAATGGAATTGAAATTCAAAACACACTCATTGACTTAGGAGCAGCAATAAACATCATGAGTAGACAAATCATGGACAAACTGAAACTTCCTAATCTTCTCTTTACACCCACATTATTACAATTAGCAGATAGATCTGTGATCAGACCAGATGGGGTAATAGAAGACATTCCAGTGTCCCTAGACTCTTGGGAGTACCCTGTGGATTTCATGATCCTAACACCCAAGAATAATCTAGGAGGCCATCCTGTTATACTAGGAAGACCTTGGTTGGCTACAACTGATGCCTTTATTAGTTGTAGGTCCGGTGATATGTATATTTTTGATGGTAGTTCAACAAAGAAATTCACTTTATATCCTCCAGCTAGGACAATTACAGAACTAGATGACACTCAATGGATAGAGGATGAAGAATATTTACAACCACTCTTCACAATTTCAGAAATAAGTGAAGATAATCAAATTCTGAATACTCTAGAAAACTTTGAATCTTCTCCAGAGCATAAACATGAATCATTTCAAGAGGGATCCAATATTGAGTTCTTGTCATCTAGGCAGATGTCTCTTCATTCTATGGACAAATTTGGCAGCTCTACAAGTGAAATTTTTCCAGGCAAAACCTTGAACATAAAAAAAAACCTAGAAAAATCTCAACAAGAAGAGTTAGTCAAAGTATTACAGAGACATTCTTCTGCATATGCATGGGAATACACTGACATGAAAGGGATAAGTCCCAAGACTTGTACTCATCACATCTATATAGAGTCAAATTGCAAACCAATCAGACAGCCTCAAAGACGGATGAATCCAAATCTTAGGGAAATTGTCAAGGAAGAATTGCAAAAATTGTTAAATGTTAATTTCATCTATCCTATTTCAGATAGTCAGTGGGTTTCTCCTTTGGTGATTGTGCCTAAGAAAAATGGAAAATGGAGGGTGTTTGTTGACTACCGAGAACTGAATAAAGCTACTCTTAAAGACCATTTTCCCTTACCTTTCATAGATCAAGTATTAGATACATTAGCAGGTAAAAAGTACTTTTCATTCCTGGATGGATTTAGTGGTTACAATCAAATCCAAGTAGCACTTGAAGACCAAGATAAAACCACATTTACTTGTCCTTGGGGTACCTATGCCTACCGAGTATTGCCATTTGGGTTATGCAATGCACCTGCAACATTCCAAAGGGCAATATTAGGAATTTTTTCTGATCTGATACATGACTGTGTAGAGGTGTACATGGATGATTTTACAGTTTATGGGGATACATTTGAAGAGGCTTTAGAAAATTTGGAAAAAGTCTTAAAAAGATGTCAAGAAGCAAACCTTTCACTTAGTCATGAAAAATGTTTTATGATGTTTACCGAAGGTATTGTTTTAGGGCACCACATTTCAGGGGATGGGATTAGAGTTGATGAGGCAAAAGTTGAAGTCATTTCTAACCTATCCATTCCAAGTTGTCAAAGAGATGTTAGAAGTTTTTTAGGATTTACAGGGTATTATCGGAGATTTATAGAAAAATTCACCAAAATAGCATCTCCTCTCTTCAAATTACTCACCAAAGATTGTGAATTTAAGTGGACTTCTGATTGCCAGTTAGCTTTTGAAACCCCGAAAACCAAAATTTCTGAAGCACCTATATTAAGGGGACCTAACTGGAAGTTACCTTTTCATATCTCGACAGATGCTTCCGATACAGCTCTGGGAGCAGTATTGGGACATAAAGATTTAATTCCCTATGCCATCTATTATATCAGTAAAAATTTGACTCCTGCAGAGTTAAACTATACTGTAACTGAAAAAGAGTTTTTAGCCGTTGTTCATGCCATTAACAAATTTAGACACTATATAACAGGCTATGAAACTTTTGTTCACACTGATCATTCTGCAATTAGATATTTAATGAATAAATCAATTACTAATGGCAGAGTTATAAGATGGTTGTTATTATTGCAAGAATTCAACATTACTATTCTAGATAGGCCTAGAAAACAAAACACCGTGGCTGATTTCCTGTCTAGAATTCAAAATATCAAAGATGACACTCCGGTTGAAGATCAATTTCCTGATGAATATCTTTTTGCAATCTCTACTCAAACTCCATGGTTTGCTGATATTGCCAATTATTTAGTTTCAGGAAAATTTCCTTCAATTATGAATGCAAGGGATAAAAGAAAAAATCATTAATGATAGTGCAAGATATTCATGGGTCGCTAATGAGTTGTACAAGACAGGTCCAGATTTGATTATTAGAAGGTGTGTTCGTGAATATGAGATGCCTGAAATTCTCAAGGCATGTCATGATGAACCTTGTGGCGGACACTTTGCAGATAAGAGGACAACCTATAAGATCCTTAACTTAGGATATTATTGGCCATCCTTGTTTAAAGATGCTAAGGAGTATGTCAAAAGGTGTGACAGTTGCCAAAGGGTAGGGAAACCTTCTCCTTCAGGTGAGATGCCATTACAACCTCGGGTACATATTGAACCTTTTGAAAAATGGGCTTTGGATTTTGTAGGACCTATTAGTCCTCCATCAAGACAAAAGAAATATATATTAGTTTGCACCGATTATGTTACTAAGTGGGTAGAAGCTAAACCATTACTTGTTGCTAATGAATCATCTGTAGTTACTTTTCTTTTTGAGGATATTTTTACTCGTTTTGGTGTCCCAAGGGAAATTGTTACAGATCAAGGAGCTCAATTTACATCAAGACTAGTGGAGCAAATGATGGAGAATTACAAAATCAGACATAGAACATCTACTCCTTATCATCCACAAGCAAATGGTCAAGTGGAATCCACTAATAAGGTCATTGAAGGAATCCTAACAAAGACTGCTCATCTACATAGAAGAGATTGGGTAGATAGGCTTCCTGAAGCCTTGTGGGCCTATAGAACTACATGGAGAAACACAACAGGCCATACTCCTTATGAGCTTGTTTATGGAAAGCAAGTTTTGTTTCCCATAGAGTTCCAAATTCAAACATTCAAGATGGCAATTCAGCTAGGACTTGATCTAACGGAGGCACAAAAGCATAGACTGGAGAAAATTAATGAATTGGATGAGATCAGACAAGATGCAGTTCAGAAAACAAGTCTAGTCCAACAACAAAGGGCTAGATGGCATGACAAGTACATCAAGGAGAAGAAATTTAAAGAGGGTGACTGGGCTCTCTTGTTTGATTCAAAATTCAAGGATTTTCAAGGGAAATTTCAGACACATTGGCTTGGGCCATATGAAATTGTTCGAATTTTTTATAATGGGGCAATAAAAATCAGAACTATAGATGAAGAGGAGGTCACTTTTCTTGTGAATGGTCATAGACTGAAGCTATACCACAAGCCACTCTCAAGAGAAGAGTTTATTAAGAAGTTCCAAGAAGACAATGATGTGAAGTTAATGAAGAAGAGTCTCTCTTCTTCATCAACTTGATTAAATTTTCTGAAGCATTTCTCTTTTGAAAAAAAAAAAAAAAATATAAAAAAAAATATAAAAAAAATATAAAAAAAAAATAAAAATAAAAATAAAATAAAAAATAAAGGTATAAACATGAAAACCAATCATTGATTGGCATGTTTATACATAAAAGATAGGGTGAAGATCAGAGTTTCTCTGACACTCTAACTTTTCCCATTTTTGTTTTTATAAGCAGCTGTTATAAAAATCATAAGTTCAGTTCCATAGTGCTTATGATTCATTTCATCTCACTCCATTTACTTATTCATCCATACTCCATCTCATCCATCATTCACATTTCAATCCATTCCACATTTCATTCATCTCACTCCATTTTCCATTCATTTCATTTTCATGTCAAAACACAAAAATTTGATATCTTGCTGTAAGTGAATAAAATATGTCATGAATTGCAGTACAACCCTTATGTTCCTTCATTCCATTTTATGAACTGAATCCATTCCATTCCATTATCCACTTCATACATATCATAATCCATCATCCATTTTCATTCATACCACATAACATTTCACCCATACTCCAAAAACATTCCATTTTCATGATTAAAGTGTTTTACAGGAACATTCTGCAGCTTAGTGGACATTCTGCAGCTGATCAGCCTTTCTGCAGCCCGCTAGTCTTTCCGCAGCTACAAATCCTGAAGACATCAACTAGCAGACATCAGAATTACAACAAAGTGACCCAGTGAATTCATGAATCAAAAACATCAAGAAAATTATGAAAGATTCCTCCAAAGATGAGCAGAGAAGACAAAAGCTACAAAAATCAAATAAAGGGCAGAGGTAATAAGTTTAAAATTACAATGGCATTTCATAAAAGTTTAGCATAGTTTAGTTGTGGATTATTCAAAAAGGTTTTTTTAATTGTTTTTATTGATCAAACACCAACAAACCCTCTACAGACTTTGTATTAAAATCTTCCATTTCAAATTTCATATCCGATAGCATCTAAGCGGTTAATTGGCCGAGGTGTTTGAATTTTCCACGTCTCTTAACCAAATCATTCAATGATTGATTCCCTCTGCCGTCGTAAAATCCTCCGCCGTCCCTTCAATCATTAATACAATTCCGCCACCTCACTCCACTACTCCATTCCGAGACCACTGCCATAACTTCATTCCGTAGCCAGCATTCCATTCCGAAGACGGAGATATTATTATCACCGAAAGCAGAGCCAAAGGATATCGGTTTGAATAGCATTGAGCATTGTAAACGCAGAGCAGAGTAGAAGGGTAAATTTGGAAGTGTAACAGTGTGAGGACTTGAAGCCACTTGATCCCGTGGGCAGATAAAATACCACTGTGGACGGAGTTTGAAGCATTTTCACTATCAACACAGAATTGTAGCAGTGTGAGTTTGAAGTCTTTTGTTACCAAAAGACAGAGGTGTTAAAATTGAAAGTCTTTTGCTACCAGAGACAGAGGTGTTGTAGTGATTGAGTGTGAAGACTTTTGCTACCAGAGACAGAGGTGTTGCAGTTTGAAGACTGTTTTTACCAGAGACAGAGATGTTGCAGCGTTGAATTTGAATTCTTTTGCTGCTAAGAGCCAGAGGTATTGCACAAAAAGAAATTTGAAGCCATCTGCCATTTTCAATCAAAGACATTTCAGCTCGAAATTTGAAACTGCTTTCATCATCAAACAGAGGCAAATCACTTCAAAATTCAATTGTCAACAGAAGCATATCAGTTCAAGGTTTCGAAGGCATTTTTCATTATCAATCAGAGGTATGTCATTCCAAAATTGAAGCCATTTTCATTTAGAGCTTGAGGCCACTTCAATCCGAAAAGTGAAAGTTATTGTTTTGTGGGTAGAAGAGTGTTAATTTGATATTGAAAAATCATGGGTTTCATTGTAAGGACTGAACCTGTGGGTTCAAAATATTTAGAAGGTTACCCACAATGCAAAGAAATGTTACAACAAATAGGATGGCTTCAATTTTTGGAAAAATTTAATGGCTTCCATAAGGAAGTCACTAAAACATTCGCAAGAGCATTTCAAGGAACCGAAGTTGAAGTAGGTGATGTCAAGTTTACTGTCACTGAAGTTTTTATTGCAGAGGCTACATGATTGCTCAGAACTGGAGAGAGATGGTTTAAAAATAGGGAATTCCACAATGACTCCTGGAAACAAATTTTAAAATCACCAAATATGGATGTTAGTGTATTCAAGAAAGGAATTCCTAGTACTGCATTGAAAAGCAAATGGAGAAACATACTACTTCTTTTACAAAAAATTGTTACATGTGAGGGTAGATATGGGACATTTTATGTCTACCACATTAGACTAATGATGCATTTTCTGGGAGAAGATTTAAACCTACCATATTTCTTGCTTCAAAGTCTGAAGAAGATGGCTTCCTGTGTTCAAAGAAGAGTTCAATTTTTAGAGACAACCCTGTATCATCATGGTTTGGTCAAAATCTTGATTGAACATCATCTAGCTAATACAAATGATACATGGGATGATTTCTTAATAAGAAATCATTTTGAAGAAGCAAAAGAACCATCACCTGAACCACAACCTACAAAGAGAAGTAGGAAATGGAGGGCTTCAAAAGTTGAAACTGACAAACCAGCCCAAGAGAGCAGTGAGGAAATCATTTTGGAGAAGTTGACTCGAATCAAGAGGCAACTTAAGGAAGAAAAGATAATCAAGGAATCTGTCACAGAGAAAGGAGAGGGATCCTCTCAGCCTAGGAGAAGCCACAGATTAAAGGGAAAACTGAAGAAAACACCAATCAAAAAAACAGGGGTAATCAATATAGAAGATGAAGAAACACCCATTGAAGAGGATGATGAAGAGGCTTTTTATGAAGGAACCCCTGAAATTGATCCTGCTCAACAGGAAATTTATGATTATGTGGAAACTTTAGAGAGTACAGCTTCAGAAAGCAGAGAGAGAACCCCCAGTCCTCCACTGTCTGAAATTGATATATTAAGAAGGGATAGATATGAGTTGGAATTGCTGAATAGACACATCAAAAATGAGAATGAAATTCTCAAAGATCAAATCAAGCTCAAGACTGATATGAACTCAACCTTATCCCTACATATAGACAAAGTGGAGAGGACCAATGAGAAGTTGAAGACAAGGAACAAAAAGCTGATCAGGGCACTCACCAACCTCAGGTTCAAACTTGTTATCAGAAAACCCAGAAGACCTCTAGCTTCCAGACAAAGGAGAAGAAGGGGATTAGATGTCCTTGCAGAAGCCTCTGAATTCATAGGATAACTTGCATGAGGACATGCAAAGAGACAGCAATGGGGGTATGTTGAGCCTCAAAATTGTGCTTTCCTTCACCTCATTTTACCTCATTTTCCCTTATCCATTTCTATCTTAAACCCAATTGATCAATAAATATAGTTAAAATTACTTCTAGAATGATTTACATGACTGACTTGTTGAATTTTGTGATTTTTGCCATTGTTAAGCATTTTGATCGGAACTAGCTGCAGAATGCAGACATTCCATAGCTAACCAGCGATTCTGCAGCTACCTTCATGTTTGAGTATGTTCCAGGTGGCCTCTTGAGAAAAACCGCATATGGGCATGATCCACGTCCTGTCTACATGGTTCGTTGCTCATCATGGAGGAAGAAATGGATTCTGGGTACGCTTATGCACGTGGGAACACATTTATGAAGGAAGACTCCTACTAGGACTGTCTCAGTCCAGATGTCTTTTCTTCTTCACGTAGCCACCTCAAAGACTCCTAACATGATTCGGATAAGGAAAGACATTATTCCTAAATTGTTGTAATTACTTTATAAACTCTTGGGAGACCGAGAGCTATGTTGGAGATTTTATATTAGATTTGCTGCTAGATTTTGTTTAAAAACTCTGTGTTACGTCCTTGAAGACACAGAGTGTTATGTTCGAACTATTGCATCGTTAATGGAGCAGAAAAAGTTATTTTGAAGGTGTGATTTAATTTGAATTTGAATGCCGTCAAGTGGTAGAGGGCCCCTGCCTCTTGCACGGATTTCTTTTGCGTAAATTAGATAAGTTTTCCTAGCTGCCTTTACGTTTTGCATTTGAATTGGTAGTTGTTTTGTTTTAGCTACTGTAGTCGTATTCATTCTAACTCTTCCACAAGAAGACACTCTTCCAACAGATTAAAATGATGAATGTTGAATGACTATGGTATTGTAGAATTAGGAGTTGAATTTATAGTTGTTTTAACTAGCTACTGTAGTTATATTCATTCCAGCTCTTCCACAAGAAGGCACTCTTCCAACATATTATAATGATGAATGAAGAATAGCTATGGTACTGTAGGATTTAGTTATAGTTTTTGCTATTCACTATCACAGTTACACTTGTTCTCATCACTCTTCCACAAGAAGAAACTCTTCCAAGACATTCTTAAGAAGTTCAAGACATGACCATGATAATGAATGATTTAGTTGTGTGTTTGTACTAAGTGTCATCTCTGATCTTGCTCTTAAACTCTTGCCCAAGACATCATAATGACGAGTAGGGTATGGATGTGATAACTTAGTTTTTCATTTTCTTTCAGTCCATTTGCTTTTAATTGCATACAAGTACACAGTCAGAATTGTTCTACCTCTTCCAAAAGAAGGAACTCTTCCAAAATATCACTAATGATGAACAAACAGATTGTGTAACTTCATAGATTAATGCATGTTAGTATAGTTAGAACAACTCCGGAGTTTCATTGCATTTAATTCATGATCAGTTACTTTGTTTCAAGTTTGATGATGACTTATAGTTCAGCATTGTTCTAGTTTAGTGGCATCTTAGGTTTATTCTTAGATTAACTCACTACACTTGCATCTCATATTCAAAATTGTCATCCATTGCACAATAAATTACTTTAGTTGTTAGGATTAACAAGACAGCCTTCATTATTCACAAACATCTTCTTGTTCTAAAAACTACAAATGATCTATAGCCATAGGAACAGAAGACAACATCACTATAAGGTCTTAAACCTCTCTGTAATTTCCTCATCATCTCATAAACAGAGCTCTTCCTCAAAAGAACTATTTTGAACAAGAAACCAATAACTCTTTGAGTATAGGTTCTGTGATATTCAATTAAATTGCAGAATAGAACTAGGAATTAGTCATAGAATAGAAGAGCTTAGAACAAAATGTTGCATCATGGTAAGATCAGTGTTTAACTGTTTAGTTAGAGGATTTGCATATTTAGTGATCATTTCTCAAGTTTAGTTTGTGTCATTTGCCTAAAAAGTCATTATCAAGCTTTTGCTTTTATTTAGTCATAGTTTAGATTCTGCTTCAGTGTTTCCAATTGCATTTTCCATTCCATACATTAGGCTTAACTCTGTTTTTGACCACCAACTTCTTTCCATTAGTTTTCTAGACATTTTCATTGTGAGCATAAAACATCAAAAGACCAAAAACATCATAAATAAACATAAAAGACCAAAAACATCACAACACACTACACACAACGCACTAGGAAACAAGCACCTAGGTACATATGGTACACTTCACTTCAGCAGTTTACAAATCCTGGTTGACATTTAAATGAGCTCAGTTTAGGAGACTAGACTGAGACCCAACAGTTGTAACAACGCTGTAAAAACTACAAATGATCTATAGCCATAGGAACAGAAGACAACATCACTATAAGGTTTGAAATCTCTCTGTAATTTCCTCATCATTTCATAAACAGAGCTCTTCCTCAAAAGAACTACTTTGAACAAGAAACCAATAACTCTTTGAGTATAGGTTCTGTGACATTCAATTAAATTGCAGAATAGAACTAGGAATTAATCATAGAATAGAAGAACTTAGGACAGAGTATTGCATCATTAGTGTTTAACTGTTTAGTTAGAGGATTTGCATATTTAGTGATCATTTCTCAAGTTTAGTTTGTGTCATTTGCCTAAAAAGTCATTATCAAGCTTTTGCTTTTATTTAGCCATAGTTTAGATTCTGCTTCAGTGTTTCTAATTGCATTTTCCATTCCATACATTAGGTTTAACTCTGTTTTGACCACCAACCCTTTCCATTAGTTTTCTAGACATTTCCATTGTGAACATAAAAATCACCAAAAGACCAAAAACATCATAAATCATCACAAAAGACCAAAAAAATCATAAATCATCACAAAAGACCAAAAACATCACAAAACACCACATACAACGCATTAG